>JAVTVY010047504.1:0-243980 GCA_036873755.1 Hanleya hanleyi | reverse complement strand
CCCACATCTTGGCGGCCATCTTGTACCCACCTCCCACATCTTGGCGGCCATCTTGTACCCACCTCCCACATCTTGGCGGCCATCTTGTACCCACCTCCCACATGGCGGCCATCTTGTACCCACCTCCCACATCTTGGCGGCCATCTTGTACCCACCTCCCACATCTTGGCGGCCATCTTGTACCCACCTCCCACATCTTGGCGGCCATCTTGTACCCACCTCCCACATCTTGGCGGCCATCTTGTACCCACCTCCCACATCTTGCACTCACTGACCTCTGCTCCCCGTTGCTCCCCATCACGCATGCGCACATACCCTTTTTCCCAGGTTAATGACGTCACACGCATGCGCAGTGGGGAGCAATTCTATCAATTTAGCCTTTGTATACTACTCACGTATATGTGGTAGCATATAAGTACTAATATTTCACCATTTTATGAATATGAAATTCCCACACTACGCATGGACATGAATAGTGCCTTTCGCTACACCTGTGTGTGTTCTTTTTTGTTTGAAACAGCCATTAGGGCAAGTCCCCTACCTAATTCCGTGAGACGGATCTGTGAATGTTGTATCCATGGTAGCTGCAACTTATGTAGTCTCAATTTATGGTATCTCCGGGGCGACAAAAAATAAGTCATTTTGATCTTGTTAACATACAGAGGTTCATTGTACATTCAAAGGAGGGTATGACTGCAGGATCGCGATTCGTCACTTATCTTGTGTTTTTTCTTGGGATTTTTTATCCATATAACTTTCAAACAAAATTAGGTTCCCCTAATTTGCTAGATTCGTTTGTTTCAACAAGCATATAACTTTCAGATAACGTTCCTGACCCAATGGTAGTCGTGCAAGTAATGCCGTATGAAACCAAATCCATATCACAGAAGGATATACTGCATAGACTAAATGAATTTCTGGGTGGAAGTCCACTTCAAGTCACTTCATTGTAGAGTTATATTTATTGCTGTCAAGGATTGATCGTGTCTGACCTAATTGTATCCGTCTAACGAATTAATCTGTTGAAGACATGCAATAACATGTTCTTCAGGGGGCAACTAGTTTAGTATATTCATAAGTAGTAGTGTAAGGACCGATCGGGCCACATTTCACCCGGATGTAAAAATGACGTCACTTCCGATTTGGGTGAATGGGGCGTGACCTTTGGACATGTCCAAACTTGTCTGTGTCTGTCATGTACTGAGTTTTCTCCCCACAATGACGGAGATGTAATGGCGGTGTGTGGGAGGCGTCCGTGAAGATGTAATGGCGGTGGAAAATGGTGGATAATGGCGGATAATGGCGGATACACCGCCATTGTGGGAAAATGGCGGATAATGGCGGATACACCGCCATTGTGGGAAAATGGCGGATAATGGCGGAAAGACCTGACCGCCATTGTGGGAAAATGGCGGATACTTGACCGCCATTGTGGGAAAATGGCGAATAATGGCGGATACACCGCCATTGTGGGAAAATGGCGGATAATGGCGGAAAGACCTGACCGCCATTGTGGGAAAATGGCGGATACGTTGACCGGAAAGACCCGAAGGTGACCGCCATTGTGGGAAAACCCCACAGACAAGTTAGTACATGCATTCCTATGATGTTCACAGGTTACGCCCATTCACGAAGGGCCGTCACAGGGCGTAGTAGAAAAAAGCACATTTCTAACCTTATTGACCTTATGGCGCAAGCGAGTATAACAAGTGCCACGCACGGTGTATAAAACCCTACCCAACAGGTACACTATAAAACCACCTCTCTAACCGTTCGCTTTTCATTCCCCACCATGGCAGCGAGCGGAACAGAGCTTGCGTTATTCCAACTGACGTCCGACGTCTACCTCATCGTCAATGACGATCACATGGAGCTGGTCCAAGACGCACCGCAGAAGGTGAAGATTTTGTTATCGCTATCAGGCTGGACTCTATTGACACGATTGTTACAGGGAAAAGACCCCGAAAGGGATTTCATGCACGTGGAAGTCGGCGTGCACATACGCACTGCTGGTGAGGATTCCCTTTTTCCCCGGTTGGAACAGAGTGGAGGTACCTATATCACACTCTGTCCACCCTTATGGATCGCACTGAAAGATGTACTCCCCGAGGTGGATGACTTACTACACCCCGAGGTGAAAGAAGGGACTGTGGCTACCCGGAGGCTTACACCTGGCTGCACCCTATTGTTGTACCCCAAACGAGTGGACCTCATCGATAGCGGACTTAGGTGTTGGTGTACGCCTGAACCCAAAGCGCACGTCTCTTTGTCACCGGAAGGATGGACTACCTTGAAACGGGTGTTGTTGGGGGACCTGCACGGTGATAGCATTCACCTGTGTGACTCCTCTGTCTGAACGACGGTGGTTTTACCCTGGACCCCGATCTATGGACGGCTTTGGAACAAGTAGTCCCCATTGTCGATAAGGTACTATCTCTATAGGAGCCACATAACCAATCAGAATAGTACGTATCACGGACTACAGCCGACGTCTAGGCGCGCATGTGTGACATGGTCTATAAAACACGTCCCTCTGGATCCCACACCTTCATTTCTACGGTTGCAGAGCCATGACGGAGATCCAGCCCTATGCGACTCGCATTTTACAGCATGCCACCTTGGTTAATTCACTCACGGGTTACCGAGCAGTGGTCCGGTCCATGTTTGCAGATGGCGACGACAACGAGGGGCGACGCCAGATTCTGAACGAGTTCACAGAAGCGGTCCTCGACAGAGTGCACTCGATGAAGAGGTGTGCCATCACTCACCACTACTGGACTATGACAGCCATCCTTGATGCTCGGGCTATGGACCACGAGCGCTCACGCCGGAACCAGCGACGGCTGGTTGGCCTCACAATAGGCTGTGCCCTATTGACAGTGGGACCTGACTATAAATACGAGGGTCAGACAGAGTGTGTGTCATTCACCGTTCGTCATTGGATCAAACATGTCACCAGTCCTACGAGCCATCCTTCCCCTTACACCCCGGGTGGGGTTACACGTCTATGAAGATGAAGTCACCCTCGTGGAAGACCGTGGAGATGTTTGCTGGTCGCGCGCTGAGACCGTATCGAATACGGTTACGCTACACCGTGACGGCTGGACCAAATTTAAACGGGTGTTGAGCGGCGAGCTCGACGGACACCTCATCCACATAGATAAATGCCATCTACGTATACCGTGGATCCTTCTTCCCACGCCTGGGCCGCTACCAAGACCCTATGCGAGGCTTCACCCTAGACCCCGATCTGTGGACAGCCTTCGAGAAAGTGGTGCCTATCGTGGACCAGCTGTTTACACTGGACGAGCGGTCATCAGACGAGTTGGAGTGGGCTCGTGCCCTGAGAGAAGCAGCGGCAGAACCCAATGAACAAATGTCTAGCCATGAACCAGACGACGATGCCATTGATTACCCGGCTAGACTTTGACCACCCGATCCTTTGATCTCACGGCGTTCTCCCTATAAATACGAGAGACAGTCAAATCTGGTACCATTCACGTACTGACCATGACGGAGCATATAATACTGGCGTATCTCAGCTTGACCCCCGAAGTTTTCCTGCACGTGTATGCGGATAAGGTCGATATCATGGAGGAGGTGGGAGACATCTGCGATGCGGACCCTACACAACCGTGCCCGGCTCACATTCGTCTGTCCCGAGAGGGCCGGACCAAATTCAAACGGGTGTTGTCTGGTGAACTGGACGGCGACCTCATCCACTTGTGTCACGATGTGTACATCCGACGCGGCCCTTTCTTTGCCCAATTGGCTCGGCTAGATGGGGGTACAGTGCATTTTACCCTTCACCCTGATCTATGGTCTGCATTGGAAGATGCCGTGGTAGATGTGGATCAAGTGCTTATCAGGCGGTCATCAGACGAGTTGGACTGGTCATTTACCATGGACACTGTGGAAGCCAACGAAGAAAATCAGAAAGAAACTCCGGCCCAAGATATACCCGTTATAAATAAACGATAGAGCCAGGGTCCATCATCATTTGTCACCATGAAGCGCTGGGAGAAGGTGTTGGATAACTTATACTACAGTCCCGACAGTCCGGCGGCCTATAGTGCATTGTCGGCTCTCTATCGAGCGGCCAAACCCCAGGGGATACAACGTGCCCAAGTCCGAGATTGGTTAAGAAAACAAGACACCTACACCTTACATCGATCTGTCCGTCGCCATTTTCTACGGAACCGGGTCATCGTGGGAGGAATAGATGCCCAGTGGCAAGCGGATTTGGTCGATATGAGCACCTTTGCCAAACACAATGATGGGAATCGGTATATCTTGATGGGCATCGATATCCTATCCAAGTATGCGTGGGTGGTGCCCATCCGGACGAAAACGGGGGCGAATCTCATAGCGGCGTTCAAAGATATCTTCAAGGCCGGGCGCAAACCTTTGTATTTGCAAACCGACGAAGGCACGGAATTCCTCAACAGACCGTTCCAACAGTTTCTGAAAGCCCAGAAGGTGTTTTTCTTCCATACGTACAACGAGACCAAGGCTTCCGTGGTGGAAAGGTTCAACAGGACATTCAAAGGCCGCATGTATAAATATTTCACCTATAAGAATACAAGGCGGTACATCGATGTTCTCCCGAAACTTGAGTGGTTACAATCGAGCCTATCACCGGAGTATAGAGAGAGCCCCCATTACCGTGACCCAACGCAATGAAGCCCAAGTCCGGCGTGTCTTGTACCCCAGGCCATCGCAGCGAACGCCGAAGGCGGTGTACACGGTCGGGGACCCTGTACGGATCAGTAAAGTCAAAGGTCAATTTGAGAAAAGTTACTTGCCCAACTGGAGCGATGAGCACTTCCTGATTAAACGGCGCCTACCCTGACAGCAGCGAGTCTATGAACTGGAAGATCTTCAAGGGGAACCGTTGCTAGGGACGTTTTACGAGACGGAATTACAGCCTGTCGTAAAAACACAGCAAGACTACTACACGGTGGAGCAGATTTTGAAAACGGAACGTCGACGTGGCAAACTGTTTCATTTCGTCAAATGGCAAGGCTGGCCCAGTTCCTTCAATTCCTGGGTCGCGGCCAACCAGGTGAAACGACTATAAAACCAGACACCACCACCGTCATCCTTCATTCAACGTTCGACCACGGTGCTATGGACAAACAGCAGCTGCCTCTGAACACAGCGTCTCCCAAAACGCGCAAAGCGCAAGTGGGCTTTGTGGTGATACTGCTAACCCTGCTGAGTGTGTTGTACGGAGGTGTGTTTTACGACGTAGCCTATGTCAGCACGCTACTTAACCAACTGAGAACACCAGCCACCAGTGAAACCGGTCTACAGATAGCACCAGTCAACCCCATATCGAGCCCAGTCACCACCACACCCCGTGTACAAGCCACGTCGAGCTCCACACCAAGCTCCACATCTACACCAAGAACACCCACTACGTCTGAAGACCAACCGGATTTCATCCCTCACAGTGAACAGAAAACGACGACCGACGTTGTACCCACCACCATCATCCCTCGCAGTGAACAGACAACGACGACCGACGTTGTACCCACCACCACCACTCCAGTTCACTCGTACGAAATTTACAAGAGCGGGTTACCACGACAACGGATACACCTCGAACCATGGACCCTCGGTGGCAGCATTCCTTCACTTGCGTCATCGCAGGACCGACGGGCTCCGGCGAAACGCACTTCGTCCGGAAGCTCCTTCAACACGGCGACAGCATGATCACCCCACCCATTGCCCGAGTCGTGTGGTGTTACGGAGAATGGCAGGAAACATATGCAGCAATGCCCCACATCACGTTCGTGGAAGGCCTACCCAACCTGGCCGATTTGGAACCCGACACCTTGGTGGTTCTGGATGATCTCATGGCGGAGACGGATGCGCGGGTCACCCAACTCTTTACCAAAGGCAGCCACCATCGACGGTTCAGCATCATCTACATTGTGCAGAATCTCTTCAGTAAAAACAAAGAACATCGGAACATCAGCTTAAATGCCCACTACCTGGTGGTCTTCAAAAACCCGAGAGATAGCACTCAACTGCTGCACCTGGCGAGACAGATGTATCCCGGCCGCACACCGTTTGGAAGCCTTCAAAGATGCGACAACCCCTCAGCACGGGTATATGCTCTTCGACCTCAAGCAAGCCACCCCGACCACCTTCGACTACGGACCGGCATCTTTTCCGGAGAGGCCCACCACGTGTACTTGCAAAAATAATGTAAACACACCCACAGTGGCACCCCCAGCTGGAGTGTGTGTTTGATGATGGGGATAATAAAAAGAATGAATACCACAGCATGGTTAACTTTGTCTCTGTTCTCTGAGGTGGATAAAAAGGGCAGAGTTGTGGGTTCTGGCATTAGTTGTACATGATGTATGTGCGAGTACGGAAGCACGCTCCCACGCTCCGTGTATTGAAGACGGCCCCACCCGAGTTGGTCCGAAACATTGTACGCGGTGCGGACCCTGACCTTGTACGCTGTCTGTGCGAGATCGGGTACAACCTGTTAAAAGGCAACGTACCACTGACTCCGGCTCAGAAGACCAAGTTGGCCAAGCATAAGACAGGTCTCCGAACCCTAGTCCAGAAGCGGATCCCTCAAACACAAAAGAAAAAGGTGTTACAGAAAGGCGACTTTCTCGGGGCCATCTTAGCACCGTTGGCCGCTTCTGTGTTGGGTCCAGTATTGGGTGGACTCTTCGGCCGACAATGAACCACACGAAAAAAATGGTCCTCGTCGAACCACGATTCCTTCAAAACCTTCAATCGCGTTACCCTGTCCCACCTACGGTGAAGACCATAAGCACCATCGATGGGGAGATGCAACAGATCTTACAGAGACCGGGGTTAAGCGACAGTGAGAAAGTACAACGGTACAATGAGACGCTTCAACGGTACATGACGTTCATGTACCAATACAAAACCCTCTCTACCCCACCACCACCACCACCACCGCGTGACACACCGCCGACCTCAGCACCGCTCCAACACCCGCCATTACCAGGGGTACCACCCACAGCCCCACAGTGGGTGGAATACGAAGTCCTGAAGAGTGTACCTGCATCGTTCAAGAAACAAGCTGGCCTGGTATTACAACGGATGAAACAGAATCCTAACATGACTTGGAATGATAAAGGCGAACACCTGGTACAGAATCAGGTGGTCCCGGGGACCCACATGACGGATTTAGTGAATGACCTGATGCGTCAACGCAGGTCGCACACGGATCCTCGAGGATGGGAGGTCTTCGCTCAAGGCTTGAAAGACATGCATGTACCACAGGAATTGGTGGGGAACCCCCACCGCTGGGACTTTATGCAGCAAACTCAGCAATCACCGAGTGGCCCACTACCTTCTTGGGAAGCCGAATGGGAAACCGGAGTCACCCCCCAAAACACCACCACAACGGGCACTTTCTTTTCGCGCCTATAAAAAAACACCCTTGATCAAGACACCCCACATCTCCAGAGCCGTGACACGTAGCAAGTCACCGCGACGAACACGACGCCGGACACAACCGCCCAAGGCCTGGAACACCTATTAAACCAACAGCAGCAGCAGGACAGCTCAGTCGCCATGTTTTACCTCACCCTACCCAGTAACAGTTCGCTGGATGTGTTTCCTGACAACACCGTGGCCAAGTACGTGACCCAGTTATCGCAACCGTTGCGTTTACCTGGACGATGGGAATGTGGCCTCGTGGATATCCAATACCCTTACTCGTGGTACAACGTGCGAGCCAATGAAGTGTGGTACGAGGTGACCTACGAAGGCAAAAACACCCGACTCACCCTCCCTGAAGGCCAATACGATACCCCCAAGGAGTTCATGGGTGGGCTGACAAGACTGTTGCATTATAAGGCTCTACGGGAGGTCACGAATACTTCAAAACCCATCAAATCCTTCCCCTTCAAGAATCACGTGGACTTCGATTACAACGCACACAACGACAAGGCACAGCTTATCGTCACCGCCAACGCGAGTGTCGTACTGAGTCCTATCCTACAGCAAATGCTGGGTTTCGATCTACTGACGTTCGCTGGTCCCACTGCCCACCAAGGCGAGATCCCGATGGATATGAAGTCGGGTATGTACGGACTCTACGTCTCCACATCGTGGGCGATATCAACACACCTCTGTTACGGGTGGTGCCCATTAAAAAGTTGTATGGAGATCAAGTCACCCACAGTTTCACTCACATGCTCTACCTACCCGTACGACAAAACCGACATCAACACGATCACGGTGGATATAAGAGATGACACGGGACGACCGGTGGCATTCGAACGCGGTAAAGTGGTGCTGACACTTCATTTTCGACAAGCACGTGCTCCCCACTTTGTATAATGAAGGTGCCTTACGAGTGCGATGCACGCAGCTATATGGACTATTATGCCCAACAGGCCGGGGATGGCTTTCCGGTCTTTAGCGGTGCACGCATGCAACGAGGACATGGACTCGGGAACATACTCGGCAGCATCGTCAAAACGTTTCTGCCCTTGGTGACGCGTGGGGTGAAAGCAATCGGCAAACAAGCGGTACGCAGTGGACTGCAAGTGGCCGGTGATGTCTTGTGGGGTACGGCACCCAAAGAAGCCTTGAAACGGCGGGCTAAAGAAGCGGGAGGCGTCTTGGTGGCCAAAGCACAACGCACCGTAGGGAATAAAAGAGCTGCCCCACCGAGACCACGCACCAGTCGACGACCGACCCAGCGACGACGCACATCGAAGACCCAGGATATCTTTTCTTAAAACATGTCCTGGATCCACGCCGAGTCCTGCCCCTCCACCAACAGTGAATTTGATTTGTGGACCGTGCCGCCCACACATACCAGTGCCGAACAAGGATTATGGGTGGAGCATCTCCCGCTCTCCAGCATCAACGAAACAGGGCCCATCGAGTTCACTATCAGTAATGCGGATACGGCCTATGTGGATTTAGCCCATACATACTTGTATGTGAAAGCCAAGGTGGTCAATGGCGCTGGCACCAGAATCATCCAAGCTGCAACGGTGGGCCCGACGAATCTCTGGCTGCACTCGATGTTTCAACAGGTGGATATTTTTCTCAGCGACAAACTCATCAGTGACTCCACCAACACGTACCCCTATCGAGCCTACATCGAGACACTGTTGTCGTATGGCCGAGAGGCTAAAAAATCTCAGCTGACAGCCGCTTTATTCTACAAGGACACGCCCGAGCACATGGACACGGTGGACAATGGGGATATAACAAACGGAAGGCTTTCACTGCGAACAGTGCCTCGGTGGATCTCATGGGTCGACTGCACGCAGACATGTTCATGCAAGACCGGTACCTCTTGAACAAGATCCCCATCAAAATCCGACTGATGCGGGCGCCTCCGACCTTCGCCTTGATGGCCACTGACGTAGAGGGGCATGCAGCTGACTATAAGATTGTCATCCAAGACGCAGTCCTGTATGTCCGAAAAGTGAAACCGAATCCAGCCGTTCAATTGGAACACATGAAAGCCTTGGAAACAAAACCAGCCCAGTACCCTATCCGACGTGTACAAACCAAAGTGTTCTCTGTGCCTGCTGGAAAAATGGGCGCCAACAAAGAAAACCTGTTCCTGGGGGAACTACCCAAGCGATTGATCCTGGCCTGTGTGGAAAATACCAGTTTCAGCGGAGCCTACCCAGAGAATCCGTTTGACTTTCAACATTTCGGCATCAATTTTGTGGCCCTGCATGTGGATGGACAACAGGTGCCAGCCACGGCCTTAACACTGAACTTTGGGCGCAGGAATTTCATTCGAGCCTATCAGAGCCTGTTTACAGCCACCGGTCAAATCAACCAGGACGAAGGGAATATGATCAGTCGGGAGGACTACGCGAACGGATACACGTTGTTCTGTTTCGATCTGACCCCACCTTAGAGAACGACCATCAGCTGGCCCTGGCCAAGCAAGGCAATTTACGGTTGGAAATCCACTTTGCACGAGCCCTAGCGACCACCGTCAATGTGATCTGCTACGCCGAGTTTGACAACATCATTCAAGTGGACAAAGCGCGCAACGTCCTGTGTGACTTCTCCACCTAACATGGATACAGACCAGATAACCACCGTGCTGGAGAATGACCCAGAGACACGTATGGTCTTTCAAGGGTGTTCGCCCGAGATGTGTTCCCATTAGACCGTATGTATCCTGCTGCTTACGTTCTCAACACGGACCCGATGGATCGACCCGGTGAACATTGGGTGGCCGTGTACTTGACAGAACAGCAGGGCGAATACTTTGACCCGTACGGCCTGCCACCCTCCATCCCGATTTAACAGACTTCATGGATCAAGGCACAGAGACGTGGTGTTGGAACAGTCAAACGTTGCAAAGCCTGACCAGTAGCGTGTGCGGACAATATTGCTTGTACCATCGATGCCGGGGAAGAACCTTATCTACCATCGTACAGATGTTTGACGAGTACCCCAAGTCCGAGGACCGCGATGTACTCGTATATGACTGGGCCGCCCATCATTTCAATGTACAAGCCCCGTTCTGGGCTTAAGTTCTTTCAATGTACATACGCCCGCTGTTCTGGGCTTAAGTTTACAAGCCCCCTGTTCTGGGCTTCAGTTCTTTCAATGTTCAATGTCAAACTGAAATCAGTGGTGTAGGATGGGGCCAAAATGTAACCCATCAATGTTAGAATGCAAGAGCACTATAGTAAAATAGAGAGCCAATGAAATCAGCCCACAGACCAAGTACGTGTTTTGGTCTAGGTTTGTAGCGGGGATTTCATTGAGGTGCGTGTAAAGGAAGACGGTGAGTGAAGGCTCGTCCAACACGTATAGATTAAGTTTATTACTATAAGTTCTATGTATTTTTAAATATGGAAAAACCCGGATGTAAGAGGAGAACCCGGATGTAAAACCACAGTACCAGATGGAAGACGGGGAAAAACCCACTGGGAAACCCGGATGTTGAGAAGAACCCGGATGTAGGCGCGGACGTAGGCGAAAGCATCCCAGTACCCGGTGATGGAGGCGCAGACGTGTACCTAGTACTCGTCCATTGGTTCTTTTATCGATCGCTCATTGGCTCTTTTTCTCGACCGCTGATTCGTCCAAATGGAACTGCCCATCCTTCCCAGGTTAATTTACAATCCCCTTTTTGGGGGTTCAAGCTCTGACAATCGATGCCGCAA
The DNA here is from genome assembly GCA_036873755.1 of Hanleya hanleyi. Taxonomy (NCBI): domain Eukaryota; kingdom Metazoa; phylum Mollusca; class Polyplacophora; order Lepidopleurida; family Hanleyidae; genus Hanleya; species Hanleya hanleyi. The sequence goes on along the minus strand of JAVTVY010047504.1, from coordinate 232,815 downwards.
CATTGTCTCCTCCGAACCTTGCCGAAAGGGAGACCTTGGACCTTTTGACCTGGATGTGACCTTTGACGTTTTGACCCGACATGCATCCGCCCACTGCCGGTGATGACGCGCGCGCGCGCGCGCGCGCTGCGGCATCAGATCACTCCCGCGCACGCGCGCGTTGCGGCCGGGGCGGACCGGGCCGGGGCCGGGGCCGGGGCCGAGGCCGAGAAAGTTAGAGGTAGTGTTTGAGCATTCTGAAAAACCGGAAGTGACGTCACACACACTTGCGCAGACCCACCAAATCACGTGAATGTTAGTCCAGGTGGATGCTCCCCCACCTAGGATTCACATGGATACCTCACTCGACACAATAGGCCCATGAGGGGCTCGCCTAGACCACAAAAACGTCTATTTCCATACCCTTTGGCTACCGCGCATGCGCAGAATGACCCTATTTCTACCCCACATCCACGCCATCAGAGGCTCCCTCACATAGGCTTCACATGGATACCTCACACGACCCATTCGAACCGTGAATAGCCCATCTCTAACCCAAACACACCCACACACACACCCCCAAAAATGCCTGCTTTCTATACTACGGCCAGGCTGCGCATGCGTAGAATGACCCTATTTCTACCCCACATCCACGCCATCAGATGCCCCCTCACATAGGCTTCACATTGATATCTCACACGACCCATTCGAACCGTGAATAGCCCATCTCTAACCCAAACACACCCACACACCCCCCCAAAAATGCCTGCTTTCTATTCTACGGCCAGGCCGCGCATGCGCAGAATATTGACAACGTACGAACCATTAGTGTAGTCAAGTGCTCCTGCATGAGAGCTTCAAAATAAGACCTCATACGACCCCATTGGACCACCAGGGACTCACCTAGACTCCAACACGTCCACCCCGTATGGATTTATACATACATTGGGCTTATACCCCAGTATATGGGTCTATATGGGGCTATAGACAGACCTCGAACTTTTTTCAAAAATTTCACCGTTTCGTGCCGGGACACTTCCTATCATGTTTGTCTTGGCGAGACTAAGAAAACAAATCCAAACAACCACACCGCAAATGTATAGAAGTAGGTTTCCCAGTGGGACAAACATTGGACCTATACCCCCATAACCCGTATATGGGTCTATATGGGGCTATATACAGACCTCGAACTTTTTTCAAAAATTTCAACGATTCGTGCCGGGACACTTCCTATCATGTTTGTCTTGACGAGACTAAGAAAACAAATCCAAACAACCATACCGCAAATGTATAGAACTAGGTTTCCCAGTGGGACAAACATTGGACCTATACCCCCATAACCCGTATATGGGACTATATGGGTCTCCCTGAACTTTTTCCAGAAATTTCAACGATTCGCTCCGCGACACTTCCTATCATGTTTGTCTTGACGAGACTAAGAAAACGAGACCCCACAACCTATACCGCAAATGTCGAGAAGTAGGTTTCCCAGTGGGACGACCATTGGTCCTATACCCCTGGTATGGGACTATATGGGTCTCCCTGAACTTTTTCCAAAAATTTCAACGATTCGCTCCGCGACACATCCTATCATGTTTGTCTTGACGAGACTAAGAAAACGAGACCCCACAACCTATACCGCAAATGTCGAGAAGTAGGTTTCCCAGGATGGTCCTATACCCCATATAGGCATTTTGCCGTAATTTAGGATAAAGTCCGTGTTCCGTATTTTTTCAGGAAAATTTTTACATACACCCACCCTGGAACTAGGGGGAGATAACTCTATTGATAGGCAAGCCCCGTTAAGCCCGGCGACCTATATACCCCCCATACCCCATATAGGCATTTTCCCGGATTTTAGGAGTAAAGTCCGTGTTCCGCATTTTTTCAGGAAAATTTTTACATGCACCCACCCATGACTGGATGCCTCTTCACATAGGCTTCACATTGATACCTCATACAACTCCATCGGCCCATTAGGGGCTCCCTAGATCCCAAAACGTCTATTTCCATACCCTTTTCCCACAATTCCCTGTCTGCGCATGCGCAGAATGGAGACAACGCCCGAGCCGCTAGTCCAGTCAGATGCCCCCTCACATAGGCTTCACATTGATACCTCATACGACTCCATCGGCCCATTAGGGACTCCCCTAGATCCCAAAACGTCTATTCCCATACCCTTTTCCCACAATTCCCTGTCTGCGCATGCGCAGAATGGTGACAACGCCCGAGCCGCTAGTCCAGTCAGATGCCCCTTTACGAATGCTTCACATTGATACCTCATATGCCCCCATTGGACCATTAGTGGCTCCCCTAGCTCCAAAACGTCTATTTTCATACCCTTTGGCCAACGCGCATGCGCAGAATGCCGATATTTCAATCCCACACCCAGCCCATCAGATGACCCTTTACGAATGCTTCACTTTGATGCCTCACTCGACCCAATCGGTCCACTAGGGATTCCGGTCAACGTATTCTCCATTTTCCCACAATGGCGCTCACCTTCGGGTCTTTCCGGTCAACGTATCCGCCATTTTCCCACAATGGCGGTCACCTTCGGGTCTTTCCGGTCAACGTATCCGCCATCTTCCCACAATGGCGGTCACCTTCGGACAACTCCGGTACTGTCACCTCCATGTCACCGCCATTACAGCTTCACGGACTTCATGGCCTCTTCGGTATTCCCCACACACCGCCATTACATCTCCGCCATTATCCGCCATTTTCCCACAATGGCGGTCACCTTCCGCCATTATCCGCCATTTTCCCACAATGGCGGTGTATCCGCCATTATCCGCCATTTTCCCACAATGGCGGTGTATCCGCCATTATCCGCCATTTTCCCACAATGGCGGTGTATCCGCCATTATCCGCCATTTTCCCACAATGGCGGTGTATCCGCCATTATCCGCCATTTTCCCACAATGGCGGTGTATCCGCCATTATCCGCCATTTTCCCACAATGGCGGTGTATCCGCCATTATCCGCCATTTTCCCACAATGGCGGTCACCTTCGGGTCTTTCCAGTCAACTGTCACCTCCATTATCCGCCATTACATCTTCACGGACGCCTCCCACACACCGCCATTACATCTCCGCCATTGTGGGGAAAAATCGCAGTACATGACAGACACAGACAAATCTGGACATGTCCAAAGGTCACGCCCCATTCACCCAAACCGGAAGTGACGTCATTTTTACATCCGGGTGAAATGTGGCCCGATCGGTCCTTACACTACTACTTTCATACATACGCAGGAGAAAAACGTGATAGCGGCATTGAAATCGATGTAAATGTATCAATCATTCACTAAAGTGACTTGCTATTTAAACTTGCCCACCTACCGACGTCAATGGCTGTTTACTGTAGGTCGGTCAGCCTAGTTACAGAAGATGAGTTCAAGGTAATGTTTCTTCCATAGGCACGCCAATTTTTTCTGATGGGTTCACTGAGCCATTATGCCCCCAGGGTTTACGATAATGTTCTTTCAAATGTACCCCATTTGCTGCTGATGTATCCACTGAAGGCGTTGTGCCCTCGGAGCTGAAGTTCATGTTTCTTTTGTAGGTATTCCAATGGTGGGCCCACTGAAAGTGTTATGCCCCCACCTTTTAAACTATCGCCGAAACGACAAATGTTCAAATGTCATCATGTTAATATGTGTAAATTCAATCTGATTAAAAATAGACCCAGAAACAGATTCTGTAACTGGTTCTGATCTCCTTCCTATCTCAAGGCTGTTCGGTGACTTTTTGGCCAACCAACGCAACGTACAATATGAAATGACATATCATTATGGGACAGACGCCTTCTTACATAACCAACTCACCGGGTTATATTATCTAGTCAGAGGAAACTGAGACCTTTCAAAATTAGGCACCGTTTCCAATTATCGTTCGCGAATGAATCGTTTATTTCGTCAAATTTTCTCGAAGTCGCGATTTTCCAAGGCGCGAGGGAATGGGTTTTTTTCTTCAAAATAAACGATTCATTCGCGATCGCTGTTCGAATGGGTTTTTTTTTCTGTTGGCAATCGTTTTTCAATCGAGAAAATTCTCGCGAATAAAAAGCGATATCGCGATTCAATCGTTTTTTAATCGAGAAAATATAAGCGATTAAAAAAAAACGATTGAGGATTATAGCCGAAAGTAGTACGGCAAGGTTCAGCCTGACTGACCCGCATACACGTTCGAGAGTTTCTATATCATAAACACTTCAGACAGACTATATAAAGTTCGATCATTTTTCCTTCTTCCTTTTCCATTCTTCTTTGCCTTGTGTAAAACTATAGCGTGTTTCAGTTCAGTTGGCGGTTATATAGATACGATGGGGATATTGAAAGATATATATACTGTGAATGATGTATTGAAATCCGTCGATTGTTATATTGCCATGTATGAACTTGTATACACGTCAGGAGGCTAAAGTTGTGATTGTGAATCGTCGAACTTTATTTATACACCATGCAAACATATTGTGACTGGTGACCTTGATGTGGTGAGTGATAAGGATCTGAAATTACTCCTGATGAAAGGACCTAAATATAGAGAGCCAAGAAGAATAAATCTGCAGGCCGACCAGAAGATAGTCCTGTCTGCATTGGAACAGTACGTTATTCATTGGTCTAAGCGAGAAAAAGTTGAACCTACAGTACTCGCTGATTGGCTGGACCTCACCAAGAGCAAGGTCGTTGAAACAATCCGCCATATTGACAGAAGTACTCTTCCCCAAGCAATACCACTACTGAGAAACCTCAATTCGCAAGAAGTTCTAGCAAATCTCCAAAGTAAATTCGTCATAGTCCCAGTAGACAAAGCTCCGAATAATATAATATTCATATGTAAATATTACTATTACCAGGTGCTGGTTAAAGAATTGAGTGTAGACATACCTTCATCAAATACGTCTACTTACTCCCAAACTGCATTTACTCTGGAAGATTTATTTAACAATCACAAAAAGTTTCTCAGGGAAAGAGGTATTTGTCTTCCAACCAATCATAACGACATACCAAAACTATACTGGACTCCCAAAATGCATAAATTACCATACAAAGCTAGATTCATAGCTGGTTCTAGAAGCTGCACCACCAAGCTTCTTTCAACCCTATTGACGAGGGCCCTTCAGGAGGTAAAAGCATTTTGGGAAAGGTATTGCGCCATTATTTCTAAGAACTCTGGCTTTGAATGTATGTGGATATTGAAAAACTCAAAATGTCTTACGGAAGAACTTGATGCTAAAGGTCACATACCGTACAGACATGTATCCACATGGGATTTCTCGACTCTCTATACTACAATCCCTCATCAGGACCTTATTGACCGTCTAAGTTCATTAATAGTATCTGTGTTCAAGAAAACTGATCGTAGATATATTAATGTCGGAAGCCATAAAGCATTCTTTAGCTCTACTACATACAAGAGATATCATTCATGGGATGTTTCTTTGTTTATAGAGTTGCTTGAATTTCTCATTAAAAATATCTATGTGAAATTTGGCAACACAATATATCAGCAGCATATAGGTATTCCAATGGGTACTAATTGTGCACCCCTGTTGGCTGACCTGTATCTGTTCTCTTATGAATATGACTATATGCAGGCGCTTTCAAAAACCGATCCAGTCAAAGCCCGTTCCTTCTCATTCACCAAACGCTATATAGACGATCTTCTCGCTGTGGATAATCGCTATATAAATGACGCAGTGAAGGATATATATCCACCTTCACTGGATTTGAAGGAAACTACAGATAGCCCTACAGGCACATCTTATTTAGATCTCTATCTCTATAAAAATGAAGCGGGCATTCTCTCTCGTTGACTTTATGACAAAAGAGATGATTACAATTTCGACATCGTAAACTATCCCTTTCTGGATAGTAATATTCCAGTGGGACCTGCATATGGCGTATACATATCTCGCTTAGTAGCATTTGCTAGATCCTGTGTTAAATGTGACGATTTTAATCAACGTCACAAAACATTGGTGCAGAAACTTAAAAAACAGGGCTATTCCACCAAGCGCCTACACTCAAAGTTTCTCAAATTTGGCGATACATATCGCATGCTGATAGCAAAATACGAACGTAGCGTGCAAGATCTATGGCGCTACATTTCGTAACTTGTGTCTAATTCCGCTTAACCCGGGGCTAGGGGCCGTATGAACCCATGTACTTCAAGATCCTCATGGTACTCATATGAACAGTCACAATCAAAGCGTGACTGAGATACATCTTTTTTTAGATGACGACTCTATAACGAATATTATGGATTAAGAATACTGATCAGCGATACGGATTTGATATTTTTGGAACATCATGATGTCTTGCCGGCATCATTGAAAACTGTTGACCGCTTCTCTCTTGCAGGAAACAAGCCTATGTTTATGTATACTATGATTATCTTTTTGAATTTGGTGCTAATACTGTTATATGGAAAATGGAATAGGTCTTTGGATTATGGACGCGGATATTCTCTAATGGACGACGGCTGGATTATGAATGACGGACTAGACGCTTGTAATTGCAATTTCGCCTATTATTTTGAGTATTTCTGTGTTTTAAAGCTGGTATTATTCCAGATTTCTTGTGTAGTATTTTTCGTGAACGTTTTTGGCATCTGTGCGTGCTGAAATTTTGAGTTGATTCGTCAGATTTTCGCTGTTCGCGTGGTTTTTTGTCCTACGATCACCATTTTTCTTGTGTAGATAGATGGCGCTGTATTGAATATAACATTGTCATACGGGTTTTTTGAGTCTTCGAAAGCACTTAATTATTAATATATAGCGCGGGCTATTTGTAAAACTGTTCACAACTGTCATTATTTTTTTGCTTGTTTGTTTGGTTGTGTGAATTATTTTTTTCTGGAGCTCTCTGGGTGGGAGTTTTGTTGTGTGGCTCCCTAAGTGAGAGTCTATAAGTGCAAAACCCCACAGTTGCCTGGCTTGTGGGATATTTTTCAATTGTGAAAACTAATAAATACAAAGGGTAAATATATATATAAAAGAAATGATTCAAAGAAAATAATGATATTGATTATTTTTCACAATTGGATGAAAATACACGTTTTCATTCACCATCAAATATCCCACAAGCCTGGTAATTGCAGTATAGAAAACACTGAAAGTGGGCTGAACGCGGTTTGCTTGGCAAGATGATCAATGTTTCGCCTTTGGCTAAAAAGGAAACCTTGACCATGCGAAGATGTGTTTCAAAAGCCCTGTATAATTCTGGTCACGTGACTTGGTTGCTGAAGAATCAAACAACGCCCATCACCGCGTATGATACTATGTGTGAAATGACTGCATTAATATAAAACATGAATATAAAACGTCCTTTTATGTCCGACAGATTTTCAAATTCCACATTTAAATCTTTAGTTTTGCGAAGAAAAAAAACACGACATCTTTAACCGATGATCGTACTCGGACGAGAATTTTTTTTGGTTAATCCAGTAAGAGATGAAATTATATAATATTCAGTTGGTTTCTGGCTTGAGCTTCCCTTTGGAATCATTCATAGTTCATTTATCAAAATGTAAAATTAAAATGAAAAGTATTGTACATATGCGAATCCAACCGTTATATGCGATTCAATCACCATTGTGATATGTATTTGATATAAATATGAAATCACTGCCACGAATATTCTTATAATAAATCAAATTAACTTAATGGTGATTTTTTAAACTTATTCACATCTCAATAGTTTAAAAACTGTACCAAAACATGAATGGATACCCTTTCCTAATGTATGTTTTATTATAACAAAATGTACATATTTAATTACACTATTTTTCACCTCAATTAACCTAGAAATTCTCGGTTGGAGGGCTAAGCTGTTCTGGGTTATCCGCCATGCGCCCATTCACACCTCTATCAAGTCTGTGCCGTAATCATTCTGATAATGCAATCAACGACGAACTCAAATCCACTTATGACCTATACCCGGTATTTACAAAAACAAGATATTGCGACTATCATCCTGTACTGTTTATACCAAGTTGCATGAATATTTGAGGAAATTGTCGGAAGTATGAAGGGAATGACTGAACATTAATACATTGTCGGCTCACACGATTATTAAATAAACATGTAATTTTGTCATTTACGCTTCGGCAGAGTAAATCTGAGCGCGGACGTCACAGGAAGCATGGTACAGGTATGTGTATAGATATTTCCAGCATACGCCCTAGTTCGGCTTGTAGGAGACTATAGATCGTGAATCATATATATTATCCGGTTATCTTACGCAGTTATACAGTATAGTATAGTAATATAGGTTTTCCATCGACAAATCCGCAACCAGCATTAAATGTAGTTCCCAGTTCGCGGATAGAGCGGCGTACGACGGCAACACGGCCTATGTGTCAGATATCATTCCGCCTCACGATTCTCTCGCACCTTGAAAAAAACGATTCTCTCGCGATTGAAGATTCGCGATCAAGAACGGATCGCGCATGGGTAAACGATTCAAAAACGATATCGCGAGAGAATGGTTTTTTTCAGAAACGGTTCAATCGTTTTTTCTCATTATTTTTCTCGATATCCTCGCGACTGATTCACGAATGATCGTTTTTCAATCGAGAAAATTGAAGAAAAATCGCGACTGAAGAAAAAACGAATAATGGAAACGATCCCTTACCAGATTTAGAACTGCTAATATATGACCGATCTAGGACGAAATGTCTACGAAATGTGATGAGTAATTACCTTTAATTAAAATTTGCTTTTTATTTAACCAAAAGTCATTCGAACTAAGTTGCGTAAAACGGAGCTATACGATTTCGCCGTCATTCGAGAGTGATATAAGCAACACCACGTTGGAATGTTTTTTTTTTGGTTGCCAACTTCAACTTCTCCGTGTTACTGTATTGTAGAGCTATTTACGAGACGGGAATTTTAAAGGCGACCAGAAACTATTTTCTAGCATATGACGTCACTGTGACGTCATCAAATCGATCACTTTAGATTTTGTTACATTTTCTGATAGATAGATAGATAGATAGATAGAGCAACCTCTATCACCTAGACTTGACACGCACACTCTTAAAATCATTCAGAAAAATTATAGAATTTTACACGATTCTTCCTGACTGGTAGAGGCTAATTGACTGCAATTTAATTTCAGGGATTTTCCCTGAACGAACAAAGACACTGATGTTTGTAGGTCAGTAGGTACATGTATGCCATCCTCGTTACTCTCTAAATTCCATTACACCACAAGTGTAGTGTGAATGTTTCCATGCGCATTTACTTCATACAGTGTAGACAGTAATGGCATTCTGTGTTGATAATGGAATATAAGGGTCAATAATTTTCACGTTTCAAACTATAAGGCAAGATACCAGTACTAATAATTCAGGTTAAACATACCTGAATCGCTGTGGGAACCTATCAATATGCTGCTATACATTAGACGAATCTGAATTAGGATTTAGTGTAACTGTCTATCTTGTCAAAGGCACATGGTCACTATGTAGCTTAAATATTGCTGAACCAGACGTTAAACCTTAATACTCCCTCTCTCTCAAAGGCAAATGGGTCAGTAGGCCAACCTAGATTTAGTAAGTACTTAAGTTATTATCTTCGGTGATGTAAAATTACCTAAATGGGACCCTGTATAATACTCGCACGGCCTACATATGGGAATCGGGTAGGTCATCATAACAAGCGTTAACGTTGTGTTTAATCGGTTCATCCTGTCCTCGACACAACATCTCCATGTGGGAATTGCTTCTGGCAAGAGCTTATCGTATAGCTCGCATCAGCTGTTTCAAGCATCCTCTTAATCACTTCCGTGTCTATTATAGTGCTTTATGATACCAATTGCTTTCATATTTATACAAGTTCAAGTGTATCCTACCATGCACACAATTTGCAGACAGCAATTCAGTGAGAAAGGCAGGATGGAAACAATATCTCTCGCTTGTGAAGTCAATCACCAGTTTATCCCGTCTTAAGCAGTTGCTTCACTGCAATGAGATGTACTTATTAATTGTAGTACCCCGTATTCATATATATCACGTGAGCAAGGAAATCGATCCAAATATGTTAAAAACACGAGACCTGTCAAACCTCCGATCCTGGTAATTTGAACATGAGACTAAAATTTGAGGTCGAACAACAGGATTCCTTCAATGCTTCCAAACTATTAACTGTCCGCGTTCGTGCTACCACACCGACAAAAACAGATGGGCTCGCTGAAGCAATCGGGGCCGAGTGAAAGTGAAAGATGTATACAATAAGTAAATTTGTTCAGATAAAAACAAAAGTGCATATACGAATGTTCTGTCGACGAATCAGCATATAATACGTATGCTGTACGCCGAGTGAGAACACATAGTCCCTGCGTACACATACTACCGGCATACTCTGATGCAGAATGTTTGACAATAACCGCCGAGAACTATTTTTGACAGAGTGAATGATGACTTTCGTAAGAAATGTCGTGTACATATCTCATCCAGAAGTATTTACTTGATAGAAGGAAAACTGTGACGCTTTCAATGGACACCACGAAATACTATAGCAGACTGGGAGAGCAGGACACCAATCGTGTTGACGCTTTGATGATTATTGTCATAAGCGTAGTTTTAAGAAGATCCTACGGCGAAATTCCTATGACACAAACCTTCACAGTTTGTTTTACTGAGATATAGCTATATGTTACGTTTGAAAGTAGGTGTTTCTGATGTCCAGGACGTATACAGGCACAATCAGAGCGTGAATGAGATAAATTTTCCTGTGAAAAATGGCTCTGAATGAATATCCGTTCAGGTCCAAGAATGTTGGAACTGAACATATGCGTAAATTGCAGTTGCCCTACTTTGTTGATCGACATAGTGTTGCACTTGGTCAGCGTTATCTTTTCTTAATATAGCATATATACAACACACAATTTCTCGTGAATGTCTATCGTGAAAAGCTAACGAACCTTCTCCATGGCAATACAAACTTAGACACTTTTGATTGCGCACTCAATGTACAAATCGTTTTCTTTGACAGATTGAAAAAGGAATGTCTTTTTTCAACGTGGTTCTAACCATATGAAATTTTTATTTTTTGCCTACCTAATCCATCCGATATTCTTAGATTGAAAATTGTCAAAATAAATACGAAATCTCAAGCCGAAAGGAGGAGAACCAAGGCATTCTTTCTCATTGGATGGAGCTTTTCATTTGAAGGATTCATAAGGCTTTCGAATATGGGGTACTGGATAATTATCACGATAATGAATAAACGGTGGAAATCTTGTCAAAATCCTGTAAGGGGAGTTGCAAGCCTTGTGTCAACTTACGCCACAGTAAAGAGAGAAACTTCTCAACTATATCGTTATTTTCACTTCTAAATGACAAAACCAGAATTGTGATGAGAGTATTAAATCCCTGGTCATGGAAGTTGTATCAGTAAACGGATTATGCACCTCCTGGTAAAATTCATGTTATAAATAAGGTTAGGACAAACCATTAAGTTCGGTTCCCTCTATTAATTAGTCAATCTGCTGAGCACGTAACCCCTGACACGAGGGAGAGATTATGCCTCACGCTACGAAATCTTTCACCGTAACTCCACAACGACGAGAAACAGCGAGCGAAACTTTCGAACTTATCCGTGAATCTTTTCGACATTATTTGTATAATCCTTGCTTAACCCAATCCGGCCTGGGCTTTTTGGGACCTGTCCAAGCCTGAGGGGCCGAAATCCCCCCCCCCCCCCGTAATTATTTTTGTTATCCCTTGAGCTAGGTGGCTGAAAAATTAACACGCTATATCCTTGGGGCAAGCTCTACCAGAAAATGTTAACAAAATCCTAGATGGCCACATTGATGACGTCACAGGGACGTCATTTTCAAAAAAGGCAATTTTTGGTCGATTTTTCGGTTAGATTTTCCTCTCTTTTTTTATTTATGCCATTTTTCCGCGAAAACTGCATGATAAATTAGTAAATATGAATGTGATGTGAAATAAAATAGTTTTACCACCTTTCATCGCGGAAAAGCAGAAATTTGAAAGAAATATGACGAAAACATCACTTTTCTGGTACCCCACGTGGCCGCCATGTTGAATTTACCCCTGATCCTCTGCTCGGGGGTTATGCAAATAGGGTCAAAATGACTCCAATATAATAAACTATAAAGTCACAATGTTTCAGCTCTCAATTTTTAGTCGTTCGGGAAATAGCGCAGAAAGTTTGGTAGGGGGCCATTATGTTCCACTCCTCATGCCAGGTAGGGTTAAAAGGATCATGCCAACATTCAGAATGGCCGACATGAGGTGTCCTCAGAAGGCTGTGTATTCTCTGTCCTTTTGATCGCATTTTTCTTGCATAAATATTGACGGGAGTATTTTGCATAGCTATTCATTCTCTTTGATTATAGTTATATATCGAGAAGAAAAGGCGAAATAGAAAATATTCGGAGGATGCATAATTATAACGTCAGCCTGTAACCTTGGACAAACTATTTTTTGAGTAGAATATCCCGAAAAATTCCGTTGTCTATATATTGCCTTCATTAGGCTTGATACGTGTTTTAACATATTTCGATATTTCGAATCTTTTCGTCTCCAAGGCACGAGGCCTACACACATTTTGTGATTGATGCAATTGATTTTTCACCAAACATTTCCTGATGCACATATATGTAGGAGCGATATTACATAATCCATGGTGGTACAATTCGTAATTCCGAATAACCCGGGACTAGGGGCCGTATGTGCCCATGTATTTCAAGATCCTGGTAGTGCTCGTATGAACAGCCACCATCAAAGAGTGACTGGGATGAATCATACTCTATATAACGACTTTACAGCGTATATCATATAAATTAGGAATACTGATCAGCGACTCGGGTTTGGTATTTTGGAACATCATGATGTCTTGCTGGCATCATTGGAAACTGTTGACCGCTTCTGTCTTGCAGGAAATTAGTCCACTTCTATGTATACCATGAATTATTCTTCTAATTTGCTGCTAATGTTATCATATGAATTAGGTCTTTGGGTTATGGACGCGGAAATTCTTTACTGGACGAGGGCTCGATTGAATGACTGACTAGACGTATACCGTACTCGCTGCATATCAAACTATCCTGCACCTTCGTCTGTATTGACCTGTACCAACTCAAGGTGTGCGAAAACAGATATTGGGATATTTCCCCCGATTAATCCCCCTGTTATCACAACGAAAATAAATCACATTGAGAAGATGAATAATTTCCTTTGCCTTTCTACTTGAACTGTCAGTTAAACGTTATTGACGGTGCAATTCTATTTGCGTGTTCGCATGCGAGTAATCGTGAGCAATTTGCAGATCGAGTTTTGTCGTGCGTTTGATAGATTCGATTCCTAGCACAGGATACATTGTCATGAAAATATATCGGAATGGTTTCTGATTAAGTTAATGATAACATTGGAGCGATATGCAAGATAGCCCAGAATGACGCGAATGGGTATTCAATAAATACCATGAAAGATAAATCCAATATTAATACTTTGGTATTAAACTTCAGTTGACCTCCTACATCATACTCACCCCATGTCAGTGAGATTCGGGTTAAATAGTCATCGATCAAATGGTGGTGAATATGTCGAGCCTTCATGACACGTCTGATTTGTCATTTTTAAAATTGGTGCAATAAGAGAGATAGATAGAGAGAGAGAGAGAGAGAGAGACAGAGAGAATTAGATAAACAGCGGGTTCAAAAATTGATATAACGGGGTCACACCAATATCCAAGTTTTATCCGATAAACCTATTGTCGTATTAGTTAGCAACTGTCAACTGAGATTTGATTAGTAGCGAAGATGAAATTCTTAGTATACTGTTACTCTCAATATCTGTCAAGGAATGCCAGTATACTCCATATTCTATAAGCGAACCGTTGGTTCAAGATGTCTGGGAGCTTCGAACCCAATTTAAATGTAAAATTTACTTCTCTACCGATTCACATCTGTGTGGAGACCTTTTCCAATAGTCCGTCTGTGTTCATGGTAAATACGTAGCTGTCCTACCAGAAAACGGGGACCAACCAATCATTTTGGGGGGGGGGGAATTGTAGAATGTCGTTGTTACTCTCAGTATATCACTGAGACGAAAGCCCTCGAAGCCCTGTAATACTGCGGAGAATGAATATATTTGGATTGTTCAATTCTTTACAATAAGAAAGATTGTTTGGTTCAACGCGAATATGTCTTGAATGTGAACGACAAATCTGAAATCGCTCGAGGAATCTGGCAACTCGTATGTCCGAAAATGACAAGTTGTTTTAATAGTGTGGAACAGCCAATACCCAATGCTGCAAGCAACACCCAAATGCCAAGCTGTATCAAACTAAAATATATCGAGCACAAGTTTTTCAAAGACTTCAAAACAGCATGTTTTGACGGCAAATGATCACATAAGTTTAGACTGATGGCAATTACTTTAGTTCCCAGTCGGTTCTAATAGATATGAATGGATCTCCCTTGATTGTGAGATCAGTGAATGGGTTCATACTCCATGTAAGAATCACCAGACAATGCATACAATAGCCAAGTCTGGGGACAACAATGTGTCTAGACTTGAGCCTTTTCAGCTGCACAAAGACTCAGACAATAGCTCCCTACATGAAGTATCTATTGAGGAATCGAAATTATAATTTGTGATACAGCATGCCTATAAGTATTCTCCTATCACATTGCCATTCATAATTATTCTATCAGTGTACAATGGATGAGAGAGAAAGATAAAGTGCGTTATTTGCCGTTGTATGAAAAGGGTTGCGTCTTCTCTTGTGGTGATTATCTTGATGTAAGAAAGCGTCTCCAAATATCGTTCAGGTTTTCGTCGAGAAATCTGTTATCTTTTCTCGATATCGCGAATTTCAAAGATGAGAGAGAATTGAGAAGTAGAGGTTCCGCTTTGACCCTTGGGTTGCCGCTCCGGCATGAAGCCTATGTTGGTTGTTTTTTTAAGCAAAAACATACGTCTCCCCAACCTCCCACCTTGCCTTGAGTGGGCATATTATTTAAGGGAAAGTGCTATAAAATGAATGTAGCAATAAGTATCCTAAACAAAGCTGCGCATCTAAAAATATTAATTGCGAAGAAGCGACTTTCATTGTTGCTGTAGCCCAGTGAGGATTTATATAGCAATAGTAGTCCTGTACATACATGTAACAAAGATGGAAATCAGAAAAAGATGGATGCACGCAAACAAATCAAAACCTAATAAGATGAGGAGGTCATCACGATGAATCTTCCAGCCAATTTCGGGGAAATTCCGTCCAGTAGTTCTCCAGATATCTTGAGGACAAGGCCTATACATGCACAAGTAGACAGGCGGGTGAACACCCAACACGCGCGCATACCAAAATAGAATCAGATGCGAAGGCCATTCCAATAAAGATCCCATCCAAGTCTGGTGAAGTTCCGTCCAGTACTTCTCCAGATATCTTCAGATAAGGCCGGCCTGTCTATACATGTAGAAGTAGATGGACAGGCGGACGGACAACAGACCCAGACGAACGCATGCATGCATACCGAAACCTAATCGGATGAGGAGCCCATTGCAATGAAGCTTCCATCCAAGTTTGGTGAAATTCCGTAAGGTAGTTCTCCAGATATCTTGCAGATAAGGCCCAAGTAGATGGACGGACGGATGGACGGACATGAACGAACGCTCACACACATCACCAAAACCTAATCAGATGAGGGGGCTATCCCAATGAAGCTTCCGTCCAAGTTTGGTGAAATTCTGTCCAGTAGTTCTCAAGATATCTTGCAAACAAGGCCTGTATATATATGCACAGGTGGATGGACGGACGGATGGACACCAGACACGGATGAATGCACGCGCACACACCAAAACCTGATCAATTGAGGGAGCCATCCCAATGAAGCTTCCCCTCAAGATTGGTGAAATTCCGTCCAGCAGTTCTCAAGATATCTTGCAGATAAGGCCTGTATATACATGTACAAATAAATGGACGGACGGACACCGGACACGAACGAACGCACACACACACACACACACACGCCAAACCTGACCAAATGAGGGGGTTATCCCAATAAAGCTTCCATCCAAGTTTGGTGAAATTCCGTCCAGTAGTTCTCGAGATATCTTGCAGACAAGAAAAGGGGATTGACAGACAGACAGACGGACACCGATGAAAGCATGCGCACACACCAAAACCTAATCAAATGAGGGGGCCATCCCCAAAAACCTTCCATCCAAGTTTGGTGAAATTCCGTCAAGTATTCTCAAGATATCTTGCAGACAAGGCCTGTAAATACATGTACAAGTAGATGGACGAACGGACGGACACCGGACACGGATGAACGCACACACACACACACCAAAACCTAATCATGTGAGGGGGCCATCCCAATAAAGCTTCCATCCTAGTTTGGTGAAATTCCGTCCAGTAGTTCTCGAGATATCTTGGAGACAAGAAAAGGGGACGGACAGACAGACAGACGAACACCGGACACGGATGAATGCACGCACACACACCAAAACCTGATCAAACGAGGCGGCAATCCCAATGAAGCTTCCATCCAAGTTTGGTGAAATTCCGTCCAGCAGTTCTCAAGATATCTTGCAGAGAAGGCCTGTATATACATGCACTAGTAGATGGACGGACGGGCGAACATCGGACACGGATGAACGCACGCATGCACACCAAAACCTATTCAAATTAGGGGGTCATCCCAATGAAGCTTCCAACGAAGTTTGATGAAATTGCGTCCATTAGTTCTCAAGATATCTTGCAGACAAGAAAAGGGGACGGACAGACAGACAGACGGACACCGGACACGGATGAACGAACGCACACACACCGAAACCTAATCAAATGATGGGGCCATTCCAATGAAGCTTCCATCCAAGTTTGGTGAAATTCTGTCCAGTAGTTCTCGAGATATCTTGCTGACAAGAAAAGGGGACGGACAGACAGACAGACAGACAGCACAAACACTAGATGTCTCCCCCCAGATATAATTCTTTTCACAAAACCTGAATGATTCGCGAAATCTGTTTTCTTTCGCTTTATTGATCGGTTTTCATTCGAGAATTTTTTCTCGAAAGAGAAACGATATCACGAATCAGTCAAGAATCCTTCAAGAATTCTTCTCAGTGGAGAAAAACGATTAAAAACCGATTGAAAGTAGTACCGCTTTTGACTTCATCTAGCCGGGTACCCTCCCTAGCCTGTTACATTGCTGAAATATACCCGTAGACTAGGTAACTAGGTTACTAACTAAATATCCCATACATGTGCTCGGCCCCACTGATAGATCCGGGATACGTAAATTCACAGAGGTGTATTCCTAATGTATATGTCCGTTATTACAGAAAGAACATTTTACAGAATCAACTATAATGCGGACGATATTCTCTGTTTGATTTTAAATAGTCCGGAGATGATTCGGTTGGGCGGTCAGATGTTCAACCGGACTGATAATCGCTGGACATTTATTAAGTATAATAAAATAAAGCTTATGAAAATGTGATAATTCAATGCAGTCTCTTTTAAAATCGCGATGACATGGTATGTTAGCATTACATTGTTAAAGCGGCAGATACAGCTCAATTTTACCTGGGCATATACTTTATGTAGCAACCTCACACATAGCGGCGTATAACAGCTGTTAATCTGTGAATGACGCAATTGTATTCATTCGCATCTCGATGCTCTCGCGATATTCTCTCGAAGCTTTCTCGATCAGAATTTCTCGACATTCTCTCGATCAGCATAAAATCGCTGGTCTTCGATGGGTAAAAAAAAGACGAATAAAAAACGATTGAGAAAATCGATTGAGAAATTCGAAAACGATTTCGTTTTTTTAAATATTTTTCTCTCGACATTCTCTCGAAGAATTCCCGATTGGATAAGGATTTCTTCGAGAAAACCAACGAAAATTCTCGATTGAAGGAAAAACGATTAATGGAGACGCTTCCTACCGCAGAACCGTGAGGATGTCGTGCGCGTACGACTTTAGTTCAACTGCATAAAGCCTATCAATTTGTCGATCATAATAATTCTGTGAATGTACAGTGTCAGGAGAGGGTCAATACGAATGTGTTATGTATCACCGTAGGAAAAAGGTTTGAGTCCTCTCTGTTGGGGATTATCTGGGACATAACGCGGAACCGTGAAGATGTCGTGCGTTTTCACCAATTAACAGTATACTTGTTGTCAGAGCATTTCCATCATAGCTCTCTAGATTTGTATCTAATACCGCTTATGCCGGTGCTAGGGGCCGTGTGGTCATATCATCCAAGTTGCCACATGAACAGGTACGATAAAAGCGTACCTGAGATACAACACATATCACGAATCGTTAGATTCTTGGTATGTGCTTTAGAATAGGTTAACCAGAAGACTATTCTGTGAAGTCATGTGACGCAGTCAGTATGTCGGCACCTCTTCCCACTTCCCTTATATGTGTTGTAATTCCGTTGTGATTGTATTTTGTGACTTGTAAACCTGGTGGAGAATGGACCACTTGGTCTGCGTCGGGCCTCACAGGTATTTGTTTTAAACACTTGCATTCTACCACTTCTTTTTTTTCTTTTTTTTCTTTTATCTGGCCGTAACCTAGTTCATGATTTTCCATCAGATGGCTTGATAGGGCTATTACTTCATCGCCCAGAAATACTTATATCTAAATCCGCTCAAGCCGGTGCCAGGGGCCGAGTGGTCATGTTGTTCAAGGTGGCCACATAAACATAAACCATGAAAGCGTTCTGGGGTACAAATCATCACTGGGATAACTTTTGATTCTCCTGATGTTCTTAGAAATACATGCAGTCAGTACATTTGTCTGTAGGTTCATGCGACTTATTGTGAGTGAATCGCTATCTTTTTAAACCACCATTGTAATGTTGCACTTTTCGTACAACGTAGTTTATTGTACGTAGCATATAAATTTTCCCTTCATAATAATTTTGTCAGTGTAATAAGAATGTCCGAAGGGACGAAAAAATTCATTCATGTGTTATTTGTCGCTTTGTGAATAGATTGGAACCGCGTGAGACTGTGAAATACGGCCATCAAAACTATCGAAATTATATTTAAATAAGTACCAATAAATTTATATTTGTAGAATCTCGTTTTTATGTGCTGCTGGTTAAACTACTGACTAATGTAGTTTCCTTCATTCGCTGTGTGCCAACGGGAACCTGTGCTCCACTTTTCCCAACCGTCTTAATTTCCAGTGTTTGACACCAAATCGCCAGCAGTGAGTACTAGCGCTCTAAACCACTCGGCCACCCGAAGACTCCTCTATTTTAGGCTGACACGCTCTTCGTAAAGCACCAATGGTTAAGAGCGCTTATATATGCTGCCGGCGATTTGGTGCCAACCTCTGAGGTCCTGGGTTTGGTTCTTGCACTGGACCAGTCTGGCACAAGACTTTGAGCTTTAACCGCCTAACTTGAACTGTCGTTTCGTTTTACATAGATCTGTTAGCGACGTGGAACGAAATAACGGATCAAATGTGAATTTGTGATGAAAACCACAAGTCTAAATAAAAACCACACTCTAATCAAAAAGGAAGGGACAATTCGAAAGATTATTTTGATGACATCATCATGACGTCATCTTGTCAGAAGGTCATTTGTATGCGATTCGTTAACTGTTATATTCTTTGAAACAGTGATTATGATATAATTGATCCTTGTGAAGATGTAGATACCGTACCACTGTTATATATCTTCTGTCGCAATCCTTGTACCTGTCGCTACTAAGTTATTAATTGTCGATATAAAATTAATTTATTGTTAATCAATTGTATGCTTTGAGTGATACCATAATTAACCGATATGACACTGAAATATTGTGTTGATCGGAATCTAATAATCTGAATGTAATGCTTAAAGCCATGTTTGGTTAGGGCATTCGGATATGTGTCCATCCGCCACACCAAACGTTCTCATTAAGAGTAGAGATTTAAAACTCTTCACAGTTCATATTTCTACCATAATATGTTACCCTAAACTTTGTAACAGTGGTGCCATCCTCAACATAATTTGAATTTGTGATGAAAACTTAGAGGCAGGCCTACTATATACGAGGAGTAAAAAAAATCGGTCTTCTCTTCAGCTTTCACACAGCTGATCAATGGATGAAAAGTCAACCAGCGATGCGAGACAATTCGAGCATGGGCATCAAATGCATCGCTTGCAGTAATTTTTGTGTGCAGAATTCTCAATATATTGCCACTGCAGAGAACACCTTTTTGTGTTGTTGATCGGGAATAGATTATTCTAACTGGAAGGCTGGTCATAAATCTCAGTAGCAGTAAACCCTGTATTAATCCTATTGAAGTCAAGCGACAGCAAACCCCTTCAAGGAATAAAATGCTTATACGCCGTGTTTCTAAATTTGCGAAAGATCTTTCATGTATGTATCAAAGGAGTACTGATACAGAACCGTAATTCGGAGATAAAACCGTTGTGGAGGCTAAGAATGTCCCCTGTATAGGAGTGTCCGTAGGACACTCTTACCTGGAGATAGATGAGGGTCTGTAGGACCCTCATCTCCAGGATAGGGTTATCCTAGGAAGGACTGGAGTATCCTAGGGCATAACTCCGTGTTACGCTCCATTTTATAGGGTAGGACACTGTTAGCCAAGCGGACACTCTAAGCCTTTACAAGTTTCCTACAAGACAAGTGCCCCATTTGGCTCACTATTATGCACATGTATTGGGCACCTTTAGAAAACGGTGTTGGGAGCTGTCGAGGTCATAGCGCTGTGGGTAAGTATGTTGGGATAATCAGCATCAAGGCTTGATGTCGACATTGTGCAGGTTCGAACCCAGTCGGAACAGCACAATTTTTTTCTCTTATCTGACACTTTTTTTTCTCCTTTTCTCACATGGGTAATTTAGTTCAAACATTGCATCTTTGTTTTAATACACATTTATACATTAATAACTGATAATAAAAAAGATTAATTAATATTACTGTGA
Source organism: Hanleya hanleyi (assembly GCA_036873755.1). Taxonomy (NCBI): domain Eukaryota; kingdom Metazoa; phylum Mollusca; class Polyplacophora; order Lepidopleurida; family Hanleyidae; genus Hanleya; species Hanleya hanleyi. The sequence goes on along the minus strand of JAVTVY010047504.1, from coordinate 211,884 downwards.
ATAATTATACATTTTTGTCGTTTACTAAGTAAGAGTTGGTTGTATTTTACTCCTGTAAACAGGCTATTTTTATGGATGGATATTTTGCTTCACGTTCAATATCAGCATATGGCATGGAAACTAATATGTATAATTATTAGCATGCAGTTTAACCCTGACAGACCAGGGTAAATGACTAATGGTATTATGGCTAATCTTGGGTCACAAGTGTACCTCTCTAAATAAAAACCACACTCTAATCAAAAAGGAAGGGACAATTCGAAAGATTATTTTGATGACATCATCATGACGTCATCTTGTCAGAAGGTCATTTGTATGCGATTCGTTAACTGTTATATTCTTTGAAACAGTGATTATGATATAATTGATCCTTGTGAAGATGTAGATACCGTACCACTGTTATATATCTTCTGTCGCAATCCTTGTACCTGTCGCTACTAAGTTGTACAATATTATAATCCCTATTTCAGTTGCATACGCTCTAAAAGAGGGGGAACGCAATCTCACACTTCTTTTATACGTTTGTTTTCCATTGAATATAAAATTAATTTATTGTTAATCAATTCTTTTGTATGCTTTGAGTGATACCATAATTAACCGATATGACACTGAAATATTGTGTTGATCGGAATCTAATAATCTGAGTGTAATGCTTAAAGCCATGTTTATAGAATAGAATAGAATAGAAGCTTTATTTATAAAAACTCGGTCAGCCATCATCTATCGATGCTCTTCCTGGGAGCCGAGTGCTATAACAATCATAAATAACAAACAGTGTATAGGATATAAAAAAAAAAATAGAGCTCACATTCTAACACAATAAGGATCATGATTTGGTAAAAACATCCTCGTAAATGTATTTAAAACATTCGTGTTTAAACACAGCCAAAGATGAGCTGTTTCTGACACGGGATGGCAGAAAATTCCACGCCACTGGGCCCGAGACAGAGAAGGCTCTCTTATAAAAATCTGTTCGTGAGAATGGGACATATAATTGATCTATATTTACATAGGATCTAGTAAATCGGGTTTGTCTACTTGTAGACAATATAAGCTTGTCTTTTAAATAAGTAGGAGCAGATCCGTGTAAGCTGCTGTACACCAGGACACATTCGCTGTACATTACGTGCTGTTTAAATGGAAGCCACTTTAATCGCTTGTATAAGTCGGTGGTAGAAATTTCGAAACCACAATCTAAGATTAACCGAGCAGCTCGTTTTCTTAGTACCTCAATTCTGTGTACATCAGAATCAGTGCACTTCCCCCAAATATTAACACAATAGTTTAGCAGTGGTTGAATAAAACAATTAAAAAACGTTACTCTTGCAGACATAGGCAAAAACATTTTAAGTTTTCTCAACAAGAATAATTTAGAAGCAATCTTCTTGCAAAACATATCAACCTGGTTTTCCCATGAAAGATTTTGATTGATAGTTATACCAAGCAATTTTTCATCAGTAACAGAGTCGATAACATCACCACCAATAGTAATGAACAATTCAGATTGGGGCAGATAGACACGCTTTTGGTGTGTAGTCACTAACATGCTTTTCGTTTTTGTAGTATTTACGGCCATTTGATTATCTTGGCACCAGTTTTTAACCTCAGTTGCCCCATTTTGTAATTTGACTTCAACTTCTGGAATCGATTTACCGGAAGCAGACAGTGTAGAGTCGTCAGCAAACATTGTAGTTTTACAGACTGAGGTATATAGGGGTAGATCATTTATGTATAATAAGAAAAATAAAGGGCCAAGTATAGAACCCTGCGGGACTCCGGATTTGCATGGTAATGGATCGGAAACAGAGCCCTTAAAATTTACACGCTGGTAACGGTCTGTGAGATAAGACATGAACAACTCTATAGTCGAGTTTGTACAGTTATAGATCTTCAGCTTCTGCAGTAAAATATCATGTGAAATTAGATCAAAGGCTTTGCGAAGATCAATGAATATAACACCAACTAAATTCTTTTTGTCTATATCAACAGACCAGTTATCCACAAGATCGGTCAAAGCAGTTTGACACGAGTGAAAATGCCGAAAGCCTGATTGGCTAGAATGAATCAGACGATTTTCTTGTAGATACAAGTTAAAATGAAAATGGATATGTTTCTCTAAGATTTTAGACAACACGGGCAAGATGCTAATCGGTCGGTAATTTCCAACATCATCCCGACAGCCCTTCTTGTAAAGTGGAGTAATCTTCGCAATTTTCCATATATTTGGAAAAGAACAGGTCTTTATACACATATTAAATATCTTAGTTAAACTTTTGGCTAGTATATCAGATCCCATTTTCAAAAATTTCGGATGTAGTCCATCTATTCCCGGAGATTTTGTTATGTCGAGCGACCTTAATTGTTTGTTTACAAAATCTTCTTTTATAGGGGGAATAGAAAATGAACGCCCATCTATCAAGTTGCTTTGGACAAATCTCGACAATTTTTCCAAATGGGGATCATTTCCTGTGATATTTGCTTGATAATTGTTTGCAACATTGCCAAAATAATTATTGAAGACATTTGATATAGATTCATTATCAGAAACAGAATCAGGTCCACTAGTTAACTCGACAGGTTTGGTTAGGGCATTCGGATATGTGTCCATCCGCCACACCAAACGTTCTCATTAAGAGTAGAGATTTAAAACTCTTCACAGTTCATATTTCTACCATAATATGTTACCCTAAACTTTGTAACAGTGGTGCCATCCTCAACATAATTGAACAAGACAGAAAGTTAATTTCACGCCTAGATGCGACCCAAGATCTTAACCATCTTTTTATGTTTTGTTTTCTTTTTTCTTCGCATCTAAGATAATGTAACTTCAATCCAAAATGAGACCTTCGCTCCAAATACTATGTACGAAAAGTACCAATGGTACACAGTCATTGTGAAAAGAAAAATAAAACGCCCAGAAAGCTCTTATGTGTACCAAAGATACACATATTACGTAATTTATGTGTATATATATATTGTACGCATTCGATTTGTACACTCCTCATTGGGCCTACTGGCAACAGATTAACGTGGGCATGGCCAAGGCGTCTCTATGGAGCGTTTCAGATGTTGAAGCGAAAGTCATATCATTATTACTGAAGATACATAACGATTGTATGAGCGTTATTGAGACCTCTTGGAATTGTCAAACTCTTGTGGTAAACCCGTGTATCGAAAACACAAAACGAAAGTGTGCAATAAAAACACATCATTCTGTGTATTTTAGAAAGTACACGTTAGTGACTATCACTGCTACACATATGACACGAGACGTGTATGTGCCACAGTAAGTGTGTACCAGAAATACCCAATTTATGTACACGTTAGGGAAAAGCATTGATATCGAATATCTGACCGTAGTTTGTAGCGGGGGGAGAGCGGCCCGAACTAGGTGTAAAATATGTTAACTCACGCCGTTCCAAGGTGTAAGGCTAACACAGAGGATAGTAGAGAATGCGTATTAATACGCATATTGACCTTTGACTTCTGAGACGTTACAGTCACCTCGCCGGAAGTGACTTTTTACCCAGCGCATGCACACAAAATGTACCGGAAACACATGCGCTGGAACCAATGTCACTTCCGGTCACCTGACTGTGACGTCAAAAGTCAATATGCGGGTTAATACGCATTGTCTAATATCACTGGACGGTGATATCACTGTCATGAAAACAACCCTATGTCCGTACAAAGTGAGAGTTTTCGATGGATACCCTGCGCGACATTTTTGGCCAAAACACACACCGCAAACAAGGCACGCGATGTCGTCCTGAAGCAAAGGTTATATGTATTCGAAGTCCACAGTGCGCATTGGTGATAGTATTGGTGCTATATTTCGTCGGGCTATGTGTGTGCTTGTTCGGATACTCGGACCTCCACACGTCACGCATTGACGCCATCAGCCCAACTCTCCCGCCTCGTTCCCCCACACGGAGTATATACTATTACTGAGGGATTTCTCGTCCTCCATGTTTCATCAAGTATGTTGCTCCAAATCGCACAAAAGTCTTTTGCTTCAACCGACACAATATTCTCAATGATCAAAACATTTTGAAAGTAAAGCAAATCGGTATAATACCCAACAAGATGTCCCTGTGACGTCATCGAAACAGCCAATCCTACTTAAGCTACACACACCATCTCACCCTCAACCAACATCACACCTGCTCATCCCAAATAATCTCCATATCAACAGACGAAACACGGACACTCTTCCCCAGGGTGGGGCATTAATCCCCAGGTGATAGTTGTCCTACGGACACTCGTACCCGGTTAACATTGTCTGTAGGACATTCTTCCCCAGTTTGGAGTGTCCCCCGGACATTCTATTTATAAGACAGCGTACCGCAGTACACCGGCTTATCCATTTTACTCAATACATCATTTCCCTGAAGCGCCAGCATGCCCAAGAAATCGATCTCACCGCTTTTGAAAAAAAATCAACTTATTGCCAGCAGTAACAGGCGTTCATACGATTTCACATTCTGTGGAACTTGAGATCACTTCAATATGCCACTCAAAGTTTCTCAAATTTGGCGATACATATCGCATGCTGATAGCAATATACGAGCGTAGCGTGCAAGATCAATGACGTCACGTTTCGTAACTTGTGTCTAATTCCGCTTAACCCGGGGCTGCATGAACCCATGTACTTCAAGATCCTCATCTCATAGTGCTGATATGAGCCGTCACAAACAAAGCGTGACTGAGATACATCCTTCTCTATATGATGAATTTACAACGAATATCATATGGCTGAAGAATTATGATCAGCGATACGGATTTGATATTTTTGAAACATCATGATGTCTTGCCTAACCGACTGGCTACAAATTTAAAGACTTCATTTCTATCAATATTAAATGAGGCAACAGGAAGAGGATCTTGTGATTCTGATCGCAAGCTCCGTACCTATGGTAAATTTAAAAATACAATTGAACTGTCTCCTTATCTGACATGTACAAATCAAAAACATCAGCGAAAAGCACTAACTCATCTACGACTCAGTACCCACCCTCTAGAGATAGAAAGAGGGCGCTACAGTAATGTTCCGGTTAGTGATAGGATATGCCAACAATGTAATATGGATGAAGTGGAAGATGAAGAACATTTCATTCTCCGCTGTCCTCTATATGCACATCTCCGCCAGTCTCTACAACTACATCTTAATATTCTCAGTTGGGATTATTCTGTTTTTGATCTATGCATGAATCCTCCTATTATGTTAGCTAAGAGGGTGTGCACTTTTGTTTACAATTGTTTTGTGACCAGGCAGAACAATTTGTCACAACATGTCTTTCTGTCGTAACATACCGCATGTGGCGTTGTATAGTATGTTGATTTATCCAGTAAAATCTAGTCTATAATATGATATACAATATATATATATTCTTTTATGCTTCTTTCAACTACATATTATTGGTATATCCCCTTGTGTAATTCATGTATCTGTAAGTGTTGTATACGGCCTCTATGTGGGCGTTTTATACAATAAATTGAATTGAATTGAATTGCCGGCATCACGGCATGGTTGAAAACTGTTGACCGCTTCTCTCTTGCATGAAACTGTTTTTGTATACTATGTCTATTTGAATTTGGTGCCAATGCTGTTATATAGAATATGGATTATGGACGCGGATATTATTTAATGGACGACGGCTGAATTATGAAAGACGGAACAAGGCGCTTGTAATTCAAAGATGAACCCTTGTCCTAAGATTCTCAAATGGCATTAAATGGATTCGTGATATCACCTTTTCGGTCTTTCTCTTTCGTAATAGATGTAAGTTGAAATAACACGATCTTGAAACAAGTTTTCAATAAATTTAGGCCCCTACTGCATAGTCATCATTTAAATACAAGAGACAGTCCGTCACTCAATACTCAGCAGTCGCCCATAAGAGAATTTTCGCGTCTATAATCCATATAACAGCATTAGGCATAGAACAAAATTTAAAAATAAATAGTATACATAAACATAGGCTAGTTTCTTGCAAGAGGAAGTGGTCATCTGGTTTCAATGATGCCGGCGAGACGTCATAATGTTCGTAAAATACCAAATCCGTATCGCCGATCACTACTGTTATTCCATATGATTTTCGTTGTAAAGTCATTATCTAGAGAATACTCTACCTCAGTCACGCTTTGATTGGGCTGGTCATATGAACACCATTACCAATGCGCTTTTCTGGATTTCGTTCGCTAATAGCACCATGAGAACTTTACAGACTATATTCTACAAAAGAAAGAAACATACATTATGTCACTTCTGATAGACCGCTAAATAACATTTATCGCCAAACAATTTTACATTTTATACCGAAGCCTTCCAGGAAATCCATGGATAAACCTCATTTAACCTTCGTGTTACAGGAAATAATCTCTCGCTAGGAATACGTTATATCATAAGTGCATTGGTTCCTGAATGGCATAGGATTTGTTTTCCTTGTTGTCGTTAAGTTCAGTTGTTGTATATTTGAATTGATCAGTAATCCGGGATTGTGATAGTTTAGGTCACGTTTGGACCTCTAAGAATAGCCTCGAACTAACAACTTTAGTGACAAAAGCCGAGTATGATAATCGCTCGGCCACGGAGACAAAGAATGTGCGGGTTAAAACCACATATATACTTCCCAAATGCATTGTTTGACCTAGGAGAACTACGAGTCATTGACTTCTGTCTGCTAATTGGGCCTTAAGTGCAAGCTTCATTATGGTTCACCCCACTCATCATCCCTCTCTTTCCCAACCCACTTGTATACCCATCGCTCTTAATTCAAGCGTGGTCGTTGTTTGTAACCCGTCGGCTACCTGATATTTTAGGGTTCTATATTGATTATATGACCTGATTTTAGTGTAAATGCACACATGTATCTACACGAGCATACACAAGTCTTCGCGATGAGCTGATAAGCACTTTAATACTTGCAAAAATAATATAAGCAATGGTTAAAACAAAATATCCTAGCATCAAATCTTTATGTTTTATTTACAAGCCAAAAATATCTGGATAATGTATTTGACCTTAAAATAAATGATAGTTTTGTTCTGTTTACAGCAATTCCTGAATATAATTTCTTGAAACCCGATACAATTTGCCTTATAATGTTTAATGAAATACGCATATACGCTCAGTGGCCCTAAGCTGAACAGGCATAATTATTTGCCAGAGAATTTAGTTATTATTTGCACAAAAGCTATATTTTCAATTACTAAATGTAGACGGTTTCTGGTTACTTTGTCCCCACCATGTGCTTCAAGATCCTCATCTCATAGTGCTCATATGAACAGACACAAACAAAGCGTGACTGAGATATATCCTTCTCTAAATGATGGTTTTACAACGAATATCATGTTGATGAAGAATTATGATCAGCGATACGGATTTGATATGTTTGGAACATCATGATGTCTTGCCGGCATCATTGAAAACTGTTGACCGCTTCTCTCTTGCAGGGAAGCAAGACGGTCAGTGACCCTAAGCTGAACAGGCATAATTATTTGCCAGAGAATTTGGTTATTATTTGCACAAAAGCTATATTTTCCATTACTAGATGTACACGTTTTCTCGTTACTTTGTCCCAACCATCTTTTATTAAGCAACTAAGTTTCTAATTAGATCTCGTAACTATTTTGCAGCTCCACAAACTTACTATATTCCTGTGCTCCAGCAAACATATAACGTGTAACCATGGTAATGTCAATCTGTAATTTGTTCCATGTGTGTATTCCACACGGGGTTTAATATGATATAAAACGTCGAATTTTATTCAATATTCAGCAAGAAGCGAACAATTTGCACACATTGAAATAGAATACCATGGCTTCCTGTCACCTTGTCATCTACAATATGACACCCAATTCTCACCATCAACATTTGGTTAACGTTTATAAATATTAATGTCGTCAACATCGTTAGGTCAGGGTCTACAGTTCCGTCGATACATCGCTTGCCGTTTTCTGAAATGCCCGAATCTTTTTCCCTACAGCAACTGTTTTCGCGAATTGATTATTACTAATTTGTTTTTTCAATAAACAAAAGAATGAACAACGATGCATGGAAATTCTCACTTCCTATTGAAACACTTCGTATTGACTATGGTGTAGTACATGTCTCAACCATTCTATACCGGAACAAATAGTTTTCTTACCGGATCATTGGCAACGAATTAGGTTGAGGTTCCATGGTCCACACATGGTGATACGTCTTTGAAAAACGGGGCTATCTGTTTAACGCGAAAGAAGTATCTCGTATCCTATCCACGAGCATTTGTGAACAACGGCTTACGCAAATCGAAAGATATCTTTCGTATGACAGTTATCAGTTCCATCTGGTATGAAATGAAAATAAAAATAATAAAAAACGTCACGGTTTCATAGAAGACAGAGATACTCTGGTGAGTCTGGTTGTTATTCCACTTTTCTGGTAAACCCCCTCCAAACATATATTGGCACTATGCCAATGTCTGTCTTTTCGATTTATGTAAAAAACGACTCTTATTGGAAATCAATATTCATTCCTGTTAATGTATGTGTTTGCTCGTTGCCAAACCACTGTGTACATAGTGTAGTTTCGTCGACTGCATCCCCTGTGAGTTAACTGTCGTGCAGTATTTATTGTTCTCTCCGTGATATCCTACCGTTTATACGATATCGATATGAGATCAATATTTACAGATAACTATATTTAAATCGTGAAGTAAACTGAAGAAGTAAATTACAATGCCAGAAGGTATCTTGGGTGCGTCAAAGTCAACGAAACGAAACTACCTAGAATTAGAAGCGGAATCATCTGAAAAAGTTAAAAACTGATAATCCATATCATGAAGACATTAGTGATTTCTTTACTTTCTTTTGAGGTCACGATTTTCAAACTACGGAAAGTGTCCCAGAATAAATAATTATTTCGTGGTAGCGTGGTACGAATGTTTTTTCTTCTTTCCGGGGGCCCTCGGTGGCCGAGTGGTTTAAGGCGCTTCGCTGGTGACCGCTAGCCTCACACCGCTGAACCGGCACGGTTTCGAGCCCAGCTGGTCCATGTGTGAAAGTTTGTCAGTTACTTGCCGAAGGGCGGTGATTCTCTCCGGGTACTCCGGCTTCCTCCACCAACCAAACTGACTGTCACCATATGAGTGAAACAAACTTGAGTGTGACATTAAGCCAAATTCCCTCCCTCCCTCCTTCTTCTTTCCGTTTTGGAAGTGATTTTTCCGTGAGTAATGATTCACGAAAAAAAATCATGTTTTCGTGATTTAACTTCTCACGAAAGAAGAAGGTAAAAAAATCGGTGATTATCTGAAGTAGAACGCCCCCTTTCCAGAATTATGTATACTTTGGCGCATGTACGGCCAACATCGGCATGGGCAGTGCAATTGGAAATGCACAAGCATGGACCACAGATTTCCTGAATGATGTAATCAACAATGGAGTCCAGGTCCATACCCTGACATCAGGAAGAGAGATAGACTTAAGGTTTAATGTCGCCGTCAGCATACATAGATGCATTTTATTTTTAATCTCCAAATAGAATGAAGCTCGAGACGCAAACAAATGCAAAAAGGTGCATAGTACATGCCAATTCTGAAACCAGGTAAATAACCCATTTTGATAACATTGACCGGCAAAAATCTGGAATGATTGGGGTAAGCTAAAATTCGTGGAAATTAAAAAATCCAGCAAATTATTTTAAAAGTGTTTTCATTGGTGTGAATTCAGTTTATTTGATATGTTCTTGTATTAGTACACGAGTAATTCATTTGCTAAAAATATTATCAAGAAGTTCTTCAGAACAAACCGACTAGCTTTCAAAATTTATCTGCCTAGTTTTTACGGAGATTGGAAAATTGTCCTTTAAATTTTCGATGGAACGCTTTGATGCCTTAATGTTTGAAAACCAAGCCCACCCACAGCTTGATGTCTTAGACTAAAGCTTATTCTATCTTGAATATACTAGTGTGATAGCCGATAACTTGTCCTTAAATTTAAACCATTCCCACATAATTCGCAACTCTGAGATCAGATCAACACCTTCTTCTGAAACTCCTGAGCCAGATATTTGAAACGATTACAGAATCATTTATTTTCATCGGGGGCTCCTTTTCGGCAAACCAGTATATCACACCGCATATTTCTGATTATCACAATTTCAGCAGTAAATATGCTAATCCTGTTTGACCCCGTTGCATTTTGATCTTCTCCCCTTGGGGATGTAGACCGCAATTTAGGGTGTTTATAAAACGAAGACCGAAGGCCCAAAAACGAAGACCTTTCCCCAAAAGAGCCCCTCAAGTGGGTCTTCCATCTTCGGTCTTCGTTTTATCAATGGCCCTATCAAAACACATGGGCGTTTATAAAACGAAGACCCTGGCATTTTTCAGCCGGGGTAGGGCTATGAGGGCCCAGGGGTAAGGGGATGCAGTAATCAAGGTCCGCCTGGAAATTTGGTCCGCTTTTTATGCCCAGAGCGGACGATAATTCCCGATCGATTATAACTCGGTAATAAAGTCCGCCCTGGGTTAAAGCATGGTCGAACGTCCTCAGGGTTGTCATTGCTGCATGCAGGGTCTTCCATCTTCGGTCTTCGTTTTATCAATGGCCCTATCAAAACACATGGGCGTTTATAAAACGAAGACCCTGGCATTTTTCGGCCGGGGTAGGGCTGTGAGGGCCCAGGGGTGAGGGGATGCAGTAATCAAGGTCCGCCGGGAAATTTGGTCCGTTTTTTATGCCCAGAGCGGACGGTAATTCCCGATCGATTATAACTCGGTAATAAAGTCCGCCCTGGGTTGAAGCATGGTCGAACGTCCTCAGGGTTGTCATTGCTGCATGCAGGGTCTTCCATCTTCGGTCTTCGTTTTATCAATGGCCCTATCAAAACACATGGGCGTTTATAAAACGAAGACCCTGGCATTTTTCGGCCGGGGTAGGGCTGTGAGGGCCCAGGGGTGAGGGGATGCAGTAATCAAGGTCCGCCGTGAAATTTGGTCCGCTTTTTAAGCCCAGAGCGGACGATAATTCCCGATCGATTATAACTCGGTAATAAAGTCCGCCCTGGGTTGAAGCATGGTCGAACGTCCTCAGGGTTGTCATTGCTGCATGCAGGGTCTTCCATCTTCGGTCTTCGTTTTATCAATGGCCCTATCAAAACACATGGGCGCTTATAAAACGAAGACCCTAACATTTTTCGGCCGGGGTAGGGCTGTGAGGGCCCAGGGGTGAGGGGATGCAGTAATCAAGGTCCGCCGTGAAATTTGGTCCGCTGTTTATGCCCAGAGCGGACGATAATTCCCGATCGATTATAACTCGGTAATAAAGTCCGCCCTGGGTTGAAGCATGGTCGAACGTCCTCAGGGTTGTCATTGCTGCATGCAGGGTCTTCCATCTTCGGTCTTCGTTTTATCAATGGCCCTATCAAAACACATGGGCGTTTATAAAACGAAGACCCTGGCATTTTTCGGCCGGGGTAGGGCTGTGAGGGCCCAGGGAGTGAGGGGATGCAGTAATCAAGGTCCGCCGGGAAATTTGGTCCGCTTTTATGCCCAGAGCGGATAATTCCCGATCGATTATAACTCGGTAATAAAGTCCGCCCTGGGTTAAAGCATGGTCGAACGTCCTCGGGGTTGTCATTGCTGCATGCAGGGTCTTCCATCTTCGGTCTTCGTTTTATCAATGGCCCTATCAAAACACATGGGCGTTTATAAAACGAAGACCCTGGCATTTTTCGGCCGGGGTAGGGCTGTGAGGGCCCAGGGGTGAGGGGATGCAGTAATCAAGGTCCGCCGTGAAATTTGGTCCGCTTTTTAAGCCCAGAGCGGACGATAATTCCCGATCGATTATAACTCGGTAATAAAGTCCGCCCTGGGTTGAAGCATGGTCGAACGTCCTCAGGGTTGTCATTGCTGCATGCAGGGTCTTCCATCTTCGGTCTTCGTTTTATCAATGGCCCTATCAAAACACTTGGGCGTTTATAAAACGAAGACCCTGGCATTTTTCGGCCGGGCTAGGGCTGTGAGGGCCCAGGGGTGAGGAGATGCACTAATCAAGGTCCGCCGGGAAATTTGGTTCGCTTTTTATGCCCAGAGCGGACGATAATTCCCGATCGATTATAACTCGGTAATAAAGTCCGCCCTGGGTTGAAGCATGGTCGAACGTCCTCAGGGTTGTCATTGCTGCATGCAGGGTCTTCCATCTTCGGTCTTCGTTTTATCAATGGCCCTATCAAAACACATGGGCGTTTATAAAACGAAGACCCTGGCATTTTTCGGCCGGGGTAGGGCTGTGAGGGCCCAGGGGTGAGGGGATGCAGTAATCAAGGTCCGCCGTGAAATTTGGTCCGCTTTTTATGCCCAGAGCGGACGATAATTCCCGATCGATTATAACTCGGTAATAAAGTCCGCCCTGGGTTAAAGCATGGTCGAACGTCCTCGGGGTTGTCATTGCTGCATGCAGGGTCTTCCATCTTCGGTCTTCGTTTTATCAATGGCCCTATCAAAACACATGGGCGTTTATAAAACGAAGACCCTGGCATTTTTCGGCCGGGGTAGGGCTGTGAGGGCCCAGGGGTGAGGGGATGCAGTAATCAAGGTCCGCCGGGAAATTTGGTCCGCTTTTTATGCCCAGAGCGGACGATAATCCGTCCTGGGTTAAAGCATGGTCGAACGTTCTCAGGGTTGTCATTGCTGCATGCAGGGTCTTCCATCTTCGGTCTTCGTTTTATCAATGGCCCTATCAAAACATATGGACGTTTATAAAACGAAGACCCTGGCATTTTTTTACCTGGTGTACCCTATGCTTTACAGGTATGTGTGCGTGTGTGCGCCTGCGTACGATGACATCACTTCCGTGTAGCGCAGGGTCAAAGGTCACTTCCGTGGGTACTGTGGTTTTACATCCGGGTTTTTCCATGTTTACTTTCACGTGACCGGAACCGGAAGACTCGCTCACCGTCGTTAGTGCTGGATTATGAATGACGGACTAGACGCTTGTAATTCCATGCGTTAAGACGGAAGTTGGGGACGCCTCGCTCACTCACTAATGGTCCGTAGGGTCAAAGATCACTTCCGGTCACGTTACCGGAACCGGAATTGTACACCACAGGTACGCGCTTCGAGCTCCAAGAGCTCCCATCCAAGAGCTCTGCCCCGGTTCATACTCCATGTAAGAATCACGAGACAATGAATACAATAGCCAAGTCTGGGAACAACAATATGTCTAGGCTTCAGCCTTTTCAGCTGCACAAAGACTCAGACAATGGCTTCCTACATGAAGTATCTACCTCTGCCCCACGGGAGCTACCACCACCACCACCGGGCGTTAACGGGCGTCAACGCTCGGTGGTGGTGGTGGTGTGTGATGGTGGTGGTGGTGGTGGTGGTGGTGGCGTTGACGGGCGTCAAAGCCCGGTGGTGGTGGTGGTGGTGGTGTGTGGTGGTGGTGGTGGTGATGTTGGTGTGTGGTGGTTGTCGTGGCAGAACTGGTGTGTTGCTGTTGGTTATAGTGGTGTGTTGTGGTGTTGGTGGTGTGGTGTTGGTAGTGTTGATGGTGGCGGTGTCTGTAAATATAGGAATGAACATGTGTCCCTCACCAGTCCATATGTATTAGTCGACTGATGAACATGTCGTGTACGTGTACGTTCTGTCAGAGAACCTTCTCTCGTCGCGATAGTATACTCAGGCACATTCAACGCAAACACAACCAAGAGACACCGCCGAGTCCCGCTATAGGCCCAACAAGAGCAGTAGAGCATCCCTATACGATGACGGTGAGCGGCCCTACGGCATGTGGAAAGACGTCCTGGGTGATGAAGTTCTTAGAGGAAGGTGTGGCAACCCCAGCTCCGACACGTGCTGTTTGGTGTTATAGCCAATGGCAGCCTGCCTACGAAACTACCAGGTTACAGAATGTGAGCTTCGTCCCAGGGATTCCTCACGACATAAAAAGAACCGTATTACTAATGGCGTGTACATATCACGCCTAGTAGCATTTGCTAGATCCTTTGTTAAATGTGACGATTTTAATCAGCCTCACAAAACATTGTTGCAGAAACTTATAAAACAGAGCTACACCACCAAACGCCTCCACTCAAAGTTTCTCAAATTTGGCGATACATATCGCATGCTGATAGCAAAATACGAGCATAGCGTGCAAGATCTATGGCGTTACGTTTCGTAACTTGTGTCTAATTCCGCTTAACCCGGGGCTAGGGGCCGTATGAGCCCATGTACTTCAAGATCCTCGTGGTACTCATATGAACAGTCACAATCAAAGCGTGACTGAGATACATCATTCTTTAGATGACGACCTTGCAACGAATATTATGGATTAAGAATACTGATCAGCGATACGGATTTGATATTTTTGGAACATCATGATGTCTTGCCGGCATCATTGAAAACTGTTGGCCGCTTCTCTCTTGCAGGAAGCAAGCCTATGTTTATGTATGCTATGATTGTCTTTTTGAATTTGGTGCTAATACTGTTATATGGAATATGGAATAGGTCTTTGGATTATGGACGCGGATATTCTCTAATGGACGACGGCTGAATGATGAATGACGGACCAGACGCTTGTAATTTGACCCCGATCAGACCAACGTGGTAGTGTTAGATGATCTGCTGAGTGCGGCCAAGGACAATTCACACGTCGCCGACTTGTTTACTAAAGGATCCCATCATCGGAATCTGTCCGTCATCTATTTGACCCAGAATCTCTTTCCTCAAGGGAAGGCGTCCAGAGATATTGCCGTGAACTGCCAATACTTTGTGTTGTTTTTCCAATCCCATTGACAGAGCACAAATCCGTGTGTTTGTTAATCGAATTTATCCTCAGAACATCGACCATTTCATGCAGGCGTTTCAAGGGGCGATAAGTCTCCGTACAGCTACCTGTTCGTAGATTTAAAAGCCCATACCCCCGAAGATCGCCGGCTGACGACCCATCTGTTACCCGGCGAGGGATCACCGCAACGTCATATACCCCTACACCATCCGCCGAGTCCACACCTGGCAGCACCCGTCCAGCAGCAGCAACCCACCCCCATACAGCGGGTCCGCTTCATACCATCAGTCCCGGAATATCACCCAACCGTGAAGGACCAACCGAACCCGTACAAGGGAATGAACATAATGTGAACTCGAGGCTATGAAAAGATTTGTTCAAAGAAAGTATGGACGCCGAGATGGACGAGACGTTGAGGGCCACAGAATACAAGTTTCAACACAAAGGGTATTCGAAAAAGGAAGCCGCAATTTTAGCCCATAACAGATTGGTACCCAGACTACGACGGGCTTTACGTGAGCAGTATGTCGACCTCGTGAAGCATATGAAATTGTTGGATAAGGATGCGGTTCATATGGAAATCGGAAAAACAGCGTCGATGTTGAAAACCTCGAGCATGAACTGGAAAGCGGCGTATGTCAGAGCAAATAGCACAAAAGAAACATTTGTTCGAACGCATCATTAAACGACGTTAAAGTGTTAAGAAAGTGTGCCAAGTCGTTGAGATGGGTGTTAAGGCGTTGAGACGAGCGTTAAGGCGTATAGATAGGGCGTTAAGGCGTAACAGTGGGCGTTGGCGGACGTTACTGTCTATGAAAGCAAGTGTATTCTCAAAACACGCACAGTCGACGTTCAACCGTCAACATGGCTTATACTTGTTCTGAGTGCGAACGCACGTTCACCAGACATAACGATATGTTGCGACACCGGAAAAATATACATGGGACTGAAGACTCCGAGGAGTCCGTTGAGGCGGATGCTGATACAGAGACTGCTGAGAGTGTATCTACTGATACCGAAACAGAGATTGCTGACAGTCTGTCTACTGATATGGAGAGCTTGTCCTCAGATAGTCAGCCTACATCCCAGGAAAATGAGGCAGAACCTACCTTCTGGGATCGTATTGTGACAGCAGCTATCAATACTCACGTTGCAGCGATCGAGGCCCGACAGGATAACTTACAATAGGCGCGCACCCAAATGCGCCCCTGCATCAGGAAAACAGCCATGGCGATCTATGAACAGCATACCTTACTACCACTTGAAATGAAAGGCGACCCCACGCACAGGTCCATCATGAAGACCAAGCGCCACTTGGAAGAGAATATGGGGCTACCACCCACCGAGGCCCTGGAAAATGCGATCAGAATGCGCAAACAACTGATTCAGGACATGCTGCCCGAACAATATCCTGAACTGCCCGACGATGATTAGGTCACACCGAGCAAAGTTGCAACTTTCTGAAAGGACGACTTCTCATTGGACAAGAGTCTTCTTGAATTGTAAACATACCCAACGTGGCTCCCAAAGCGTGGGTATGTTATGATGGAGGGGAAAATAAAATGATTGTTCTTATCCTTCTTGTTGTTGTTTTTCTTTCATCTGTGTATATCATGGCGTCAAGGCGTAATGCTAGGGCGTTAAGGCGTATAGACGGATGGTGACGGGCGTCACTGCATTTCCAATAAATTAGTGACAATTCCATGAAAATCAGAGCTTTTGGGCTAATTCACCAGGGCGTTGAAGCGTTGAGCTTGGCGTTGGCGGGCGTTGCTGCAAGATGCCACTTCACACGATGCATTCGGACCAAGGATGGTCCATGTCTACCACAAAACACCTTCCTTCACAACCCAAAATGCCCACTTTCGCTACTACTCGTACTGATGACGTCACCGATGACGTCACAGATGACGAGGACATCCCTCAAATAGGGGGCTGCACCACGAGAACTACAAAATGACACCCCACACGACGCATTCGGACCAAGAATGGTCCATCTCTTCCCCAAATACCTTCCTTCACTGCCCCAAAATGCCCACTTTCGCTACTACTCGTACTAATGACGTCACCGATGACGTCACAGATGACGCGGACATCCGTCAAATTGGGGTCTACACCCCGAGAGCTACAAAATGACACCCCACGCGACGCATTCGGACCAAGGATAGTCCATCTCTACACCAAATATTACCTTCCTTCACTGTCCCAAAATGATCACTTTCGCTACTGCTCTTACTGATGACGTCACCGATGACGTCACAGATAACGCGGACAGCCCTCAAATCGGGGTCTACACCCCGAGAGCTACAAGATGACACCCCATACGACGCATTCGGACCAACGATGGTCCATTTCTACCCCAAATACCTTCCATCACTTCCCCAAAATGCTCACTTTCGCTACTACTCCTACTGATTACGTCGCCGATGACGTCACAGATGCTGTGGACAGCCATCAAATCGAGGTCTACACCCCGAGAGCTACAAAATGACACCTCCCACGACGCATTCGGACCAAGGATGGTCCCTCTCTACCCCAAACACACCCCCACGCACCCCCCAAAATGCCTGCTTTCTATAATACGGCCAGACTGCGCATGCGCAGAATATTGAAAACGGACGAACCATTAGTTCCGTCGGATGCTCCTCCACGAGAGCTTCAAAAAAAGACCTCATACGACACCATAGGGCCAATAGGGGCTTACCTAGACCCCAAAACGTCCACCCAGTATGGACCTATACCCCAATAGCCAGTAGGCCTGTGGACCTATATACAGGCCTACCCGGTACTTTTGGAAAAATTTCGCCGCTTAGCTCCCATCGTGTTTTTCTTGGCGAGACGAGAAAAACAAGACCAAACAACCCATAGTAAAGCCCACAAAAAAATTCCCAGGTTGGACCTATACCCTCAACGCCAGTATGGGGCTATATGGGCCTATATACAGACCTACCCCGTACGTTTCAGAAAATTTCACCGTTTACCTCCGAGACCCCTCCTATCGTGTTCTACGTGGCGAGACGAAGAAAACAAGACCAAACAACCCATAGTAAAACCCACAAAAAAATCTCAGGTTGGACCTATACCCCCATTTCCCGTATATTGTACAATACATATAATTGTAGGAGTCTGTGTTCCGCTTTTTATTTATTTATTTATTTTATTTTTCTGTAAAAACACCCATGACATGACTGAAGAGAGCTTCACTTTGACACCTCACTCCACCCAATCGGTCCATGCAGAGTATTTGAAGTCTGGGGGCTACTTTCTGTCCGCGGAGGAAGACCACCTCACCGCCAGACCGTATTACCGCGGAGGAATACATGCCCCCAAAGTCAAGCCCGATTCACCCAGACCGGAAGTGACGTCATACTTGCGCAGAACACCTCCACACACCTCCCTGCGAACACCTCAAAATTGCCGCAATCGCGCATGCGCAGTGAGGTGGATGCGGGGCAATATCCACTCTGTATACTACTACCCTGCATGCAGCAATGGCAACCCCGAGGACGTTCGACCATGCTTTAACCCAGGGCGGACTTTATTACCGAGTTATAATCGATCGAGAATTATCGTCCGCTCTGGGCATAAACAGCGGACCAAATTTCCCGGCGGACCTTGATTACTGCATCCCCTCACCCCTGGGACCTCACAGCCCTACCCCGGTCGAAAAATGCCGGGGTCTTCGTTTTATAAACGCCCATGTGTTTTGATAGGGCCATTGATAAAACGAAGACCGAAGATGGAAGAACCTGCATGCAGCAATGACAACCCTGAGGACATTCGACCATACTTTAACCCAGGGCAGACTTTATTACCGAGTTATAATCGATCGGGAATTATCGTCCGCTCTGGGCATAAAAAGGACCAAATTTCCCGGCGGACCTTGATTACTGCATCCCCTCACCCCTGGGCCCTCACAGCCCTACCCCGGCCGAAAAATGCCAGGGTCTTCGTTTTATAAACGCCCATGTGTTTTGATAGGGCCATTGATAAAACGAAGACCGAAGATGGAAGACCCTGCAGGCAGCAATGACAACCCCGAGGACGTTCGACCTTTAACCCAGGGCGGACTTTATAACCGAGTTATAATCGATCGGGAATTATCGTCCGCTCTGGGCATAAAAAGCGGACCAAATTTCCCGGCGGACCTTGGTTACTGCATCCCCTCACCCCTGGGCCCTCACAGCCCTACCCCGGCCGAAAAATGCCAGGGTATTCGTTTTATAAACGCCCATGTGTTTTGATAGGGCCATTGATAAAACGAAGACCGAAGATGGAAGACCCTGTATGCAGCAATGACAACCCTGAGGACGTTCGACCATGCTTTAACCCAGGGCGGACTTTATTACCGAGTTATAATCGATCGGGAATTATCGTCCACTCTGGGCATAAAAAGCAGACCAAATTTCCCGGCGGACCTTGATTACTGCATCCCCTCACCCCTGGGCCCTCACAGCCCTACCCCGGCCGAAAAATGCCAGGGTCTTCGTTTTATAAACCCCCATGTGTTTTGATAGGGCCATTGATAAAACGAAGACCGAAGATGGAAGACCCACTTGAGGGGCTCGTTTGGTGAAAGGTCTTAGTTTTTGGGTCTTCGGATTTCGGTCTTCGTTTTATAAACACCCTCGCAATTTATCTTCGTCGCCAGCCACTTTAGATCACCTCAATCGCCTGCGTTAGTTGATTGATTAGCTCTCACCGTCCGTCTATGTATCAACGGGAAGGAAGCTGATCATGTATTTATTTTCTAATACATCATTCTCGATAAATCGGACGCCCACCATACTAACTGGAGGGCCTTTGCTCCACAAAATAAAGGAGTACATCAACACATATTGTCTCACTCTTAAAGTATCATTGGTAACTAAGACCACAATATCCTAAGGCGTAGTTCCGATCTTTAGATGGGAGCGGATTCGATATATTTAATACCATGGTTAAAATCCCCCCCACCGAACTTTCTGCGCTATCTCTGGAACGACAAAAAATGGAGAGCTGAAACTCCGTGACTTTATAGTTTATCATATTGGAGTCATTTTGAGCCTATTTGAATAAACCCCCGAGCAGAGGATCATGGGTGAATTCAAGATGGCCGCCACGTGGGGTACCAGAAAAGTGATTTTTTTGTCATATTTCTTCATTATTTCTGCTTTTCCCCGATGAAAAGTGGACAAAAACTATTTTATTTCACATAACTTTAATATTTACGAATTTATCATGCAGTTTTCGCGGAGAAATTGCATAAATAATTTTTTTTTTAATCTGACCCAAAAAATCGACAAAAAATGCCGTTTTTAAAAATTACGTGACTGTGACGTCATCAAAGCGGCCAGCTTGGATTTTTTTTCTCATTTTTTCTGGTAGAGCTTGACCCAAGGGTATATTGTGGTAAGTTTCAGCCCCCTAGCACAAGGGGTAAGAAATGTAATTGGGGGAGGGGGGCGGGGGCGGCCAACAGGCCACGACAGGTCCCAAAAAGCCCAGGCCAGATAGGGTTAAATTGGGGAGGGCGGGGGGGGGCCAACAGGCCACGACAGGTCCCAAAAAGCCCAGGCCAGATAGGGTTAAATTTAAGGTGCCAACCCCAAACACACACAGAGGGACGAAAACTGTCATGTTTCTTTCAGTTATCTGTTGTATAGTTCCATATTAGAAAAGAACGGTTCTACCCTAATCTGTAAATATTTGAAAATTTAATAGTGGATTAATCGCATTCGATTTTTAACTAGTTGCATCTGAAGAACCTGAAGACCCAACCTGTACACGTGAAATTTGATCTGCTTGCTCTAAACATATTATTGTTTGAAGTTTATAAATATGTCCTAGTTTCTTAAATAGTGATCTTCAAAGTTATTGTTTGATAGTTGATTGATTTTCTTCATTGACATCACATGTATTTTAAATTTCCAATTGAAGACGATACAGAAATTGGGAAACCTTCGTTCCCTGTAGGAGTTTGTATTCTACCAGACGTCTTAGTTGAATACTTTGTGAGAAATAGCAATTCTGGATAAAAAAGCCTATTTCACAAAAAATGCTGGACCAGAAGACTCGTTGCAGAGAGCGACTGCTTACCGATCATCTCGTCTGACACCCTCCATATTAACGTCATTTTAATGGTGCTGATAGCCCCAAGTTATGGGATATGGATTGACGGAAATCGGATATGGATTAGGATAGAATCATTTTTCTCATTCTCTGTTAAGTCACGTGTGTTCATTATCTTCACTGCATGCTCTTGGTTAGCCTCTGGGATGTCGCCAAATGATTTATTCCAATGACGATATAATACCAAATGACGGTGACTGTAGGAAGCAAAGTGATAACTGAGTGCAAATCGAAAACCACTTTAGAATTTAAAAAAAAAACAACCAAGAGGTAGTGAAACATGAACAGCAACAAATATCAGCATGAATTTTACAGCAGTCGACATCGGTATTTTGTTACTCAATTTATTAACTTTATTGAAAGTCGGTCTTTTCATTTATAAAACGATGCTGACAACGACATAGGCTAGGGTAGCATCGGCTTCGTGAACTTAAATATGTTCGTGGTGTTCGTGATAAACAATCAAGCCCAGAGCTTGACTGAGTTACATGTACACTATACTCTAGAAAACGACCTGATATTCATTTGGGGGGAAGGAATGGTGGTCGCTGTTTCTTGTACGATTTATTTTCCAGGTCTTTATATTTGCTACAAGGCCTCCAGCCTAAACAATGTTGTACTCTTATCAGACTATTGCTTGCCTTTGTCTCTGGAACCGTACTTGGGAGGACCAGCATACGGGTCTGTTCTACAGATATGACAATATGAACACCATCTTGCCGACATCCGAGGAAGATATTTGTCACTTCTCTCTTGCAAGAATCTAGAGTATATATATATAGTATGTCTACTTGGATTTCGGAACAAATTAGTCTCACGAATATGGCATTTCGGTTATGAAAAGAGAATTCTATATGGACGATGGTTGGCTACTGAATGTCGGACCTGGCGTTTGTAAATGTTCTGTATCCCACAAATGAATGGATAAACGCCATTATATCAACTTGTAAAGCATTTTGTGTCATTAAAGCTGCTTCGTGAAACCCATCTGTGTGTGCATAAACGTTGTGTGATGCTTTGAGATGTTGGGCAAGTGGATTTTATGGTTATCCATAGGATAGAAGGGATCGATTAACTCGTGTGAGCGGAATCTGACAGAGGGTAAGTAAAGAGTCCTTAGGGTAGGAAACTCTAATAACTCTATCTTAAAGTGGCTACATTGGTGAGGATAAATTCATCAAAGAATTTAGAAGCTGGAACGTCCCCCGGCTAAACGAGAAATCTCCTTGACATGCAATTAAATTTCCACCAAATGCTAACTGATCTAATCTTATAAGATCTTCCTGTTACGCGAAAGTATCTAAATTGACCCTTCGAGGATTAAGGCGAGAAACTAGCAGATCGGCCTCAGGTTTGGGAGAAGAAAGAAAGCATCAAAGATCACTTTTCAACGAAGATCTATGGCAGACTTTCATTCATGTTTATTCTTTGCTGGCCCCAAAAGATATTGTTTTAAGTACGGTTTCCTGCTTCTTCTATTTTATATATGTATGTGTGTGTTATTCATCACACTCACTGTTAATTCCTTCATACCATTCACGCATCCGGAGCACCATGAACAAAATTCTTTATTACTGAAATTTATGACACCGATATCTTCATCAAATCGATCAAAAAATCGACCGTCATTTCCGAAATATAATCCATGCAGGAGTGTATAGAATCAGACATATGTGCTAAAAAACTTTTCAAACGCGGAAAGGCAATTATTGGCAAACAGAGAGAACGTGTAATTCACGAGTTCTTCAACCAAGATATCATAACTCTTCTCAAATAGTATTTTCGGGATGCATTTCCGACAGTGATCAATTTTCTGTCGGTGACAGACGGCAATACGAGAACGTGCTTGCATTTGTGATATTTTAATGTAGTGTGCGACGCATGATGTGTTAAAGTATGGTATACGCTTATAATAGTTATCGACGAAACGTTTAAACCATATTATCCTCATGATAAATGCCGATTCTTGCCTTGCTCTCTGATTTATTCTGCAGCTTCGGTGGCTGCTATTTTTTTCTTGCAGAAAAAAGTATATCACCAGCTGGGTACAGGGTCAAAAATCATTATATTGATCGATAGGTTATTTTTGCCTCAGCAGGTTAAGTCCAAGCTTCTTACTAATTATGTTCTGTCACGCACAGTATGGATGGTCATGTGACCGAAATATTGCGAGAAATCTTTCGGCCATTCGTGATTGGTTGTAACTGTTTATAGGATCACATGGACAGAGAAAGCGATGAAGACCTTAATATTAGTTCATCCAAGACCACACCTACTACCAACCAGGTTATTTAACCCTACCTGGCCTTTTCAGAAAATGAAAGCTGACCCTCAGCGACTTTTTAGTTTATCATACTGGGTTCATTTTGAGCATATTTGCATAACAACCAGAGTAGAGGATCATGGGTAAATTCAAGACGGTGACCATGTGCGGTACCAGAAAAGCGATTTTTCTTCAAAATTCCTGATTTTCTTGGAGGAAACTTAGACAAAATCTATTTTATTTCTCATGAGATTTATCTTTTGGATTTTTAATAATTTATCATGCCGGTTTTTTTTGCAAAGAAAACACATAAATAAAAAATTCTAACGTCGACCAACAAATGCCTGTTTTGGAGATGACGTCACTGTAACATCACCAAATTTTCAGATCCCTAGCTCAAGGAGTGAGAATATTAAGGGTTTAGATGGCTGAAACCATTCAAATCCAGTACCTATTTTCTTGAAGAAAATCAACTCTCTGGTGAACTTTCCAAATATCATTGCTACAAAAGAGCAAACATTTCAAAGTTAGCTGTTCAACGAGGTCAGCTGGTCATGAAATAAAAAATGTTAATCTGAAGAAATCCATCTCCTAACTTAGTACATATGTTTCCCGTCGAATCCACTTTTGATTCTGTGATCGTGTGCAAACTGTGACAAGTAGATATACTATCGGATAGTGACATTGTCACTGAAAAGAACTACAAATAAGGCAGTTGCCTCAACGGTCAGTTGTAGCTGTGAGCGAGTTGTAGCTGTGAGCGATATCTGTTCACCCTGGTGGCAACAAATACGTGGATACATATATACCAGCTGTCGGGAATGTGATCATAGGTATTGTCAGAAGAAACGTCCAGGACAATATAAGAAAATCGAGATCTCAGACAGCGTTTACTGCAACCGGTTTCGGTACATCTTTATTATTGCGGTAATACTGACATTGCAAATGTGAACGTTCATTATTGACAAGAATTCTGAGATTCGCTATGATTTAAAAAAAATCATTTGGAATCCACTACAATGTTTGGTATCCAATTCAATAGTTCCTGGCGTTGACAATGACATCGTTATACATTTCTTGGGCGTAATATTTTTATCGGTTATAAACACATCATACGTTTAATAAACTTTAGTATTGGCGTTATGACCTTATGCCGCTGTAAATGATAACCTGCACCCTACAGTATTTATGACGTAACAAAATGTAAATTCCGCCAGTAATAGCATATTGATATATATCTTTGTACGCTTCTTCACCCAGAAGTTATATACTGCACAATCTCGAGTCATTCACAGAATATCAGATATATCAAAAACGTAGTTCATCAACTTTGCATTTGTACAATAAGGGGGAAATCTTTCTGCGCCTTGACATCTTTGTCATCTTCCCTAACTGTATAAAATGGGGACATGGTTTATATATGCACGTATCTATTGAGTCACTGCTCGTCCAATAGACATTACATGTTTTCCCCATGTAATGCAATTTCTCTGATTTGTCTGAATAACTTCAATGTCCAGAGGTGAGGAAATATAAACTAAACCTTGTTCGAAGTACGCTCAGTTCGTTTCACTTTCACAGAGCTTCAACATGTTTGACATATCAAATATATTATATAATACAAGCGCCAAAGATCAAATATTCGGTGAGCAGTCGCATTATTCGCATTATCGCTAGACTTGAAGATTATTGAAGAAACAGAATTACTGATATTGTGTACATTCATTGAGATAGACTTCGTAACAGAGAGAGAGAGAAATAAGGTAATTCAGCAATATTCCAGCTATATAGCGACGATCAAACAAAATTCGACTTCGTAACAGGAGAATACAGTAGGTATACATTGAAACAACTATTGTCATGGTAAAATATGTTAGTTGTCCTTTATCAGTCCAATGTGCGAAAATGGCGGTGTTTTATTATTTGTATGCAACTAAAAATGAAATATTGGCCATTTTGTTAAGAAGACACGGAAACCCAAGTCCAAAAGAGAATTAGTTAGGCTGATGGTGTGACGCAGAGAGAGCGGGTCATGACCAATTATTACGAGCACATGGTCCACCAATGGGCAGCCAACCTTTGTTCAAATCACAGTTTTTTTGTAAAAAATGATTAGCATCCAAATCGAAAACTGCATACAATGAAAACATCGTGAATGGATGCAAGAAAGCTTCATTACTGCCAACCAGTCGATATGATCATCAAGCCCAATGACCTTTCTAGAAATGAATCTAATCGAGAAGCCCTACCTACAACCTGACCATGATTAGAAGTTGGAACGATAACATAGGTCAATGGACGTGCTATCAGTCGAAGTACGATCAACATGTTTTCGTCCGTACGCAATCAATTTCCACTGACTATTCCAGACTGAATGAATAGAGGCTGAATCAATCCGTCTTGTAGGTGTTTCTGATATGTATTCCCTCTATTTTCCTAACGGCTGTTAACTTGATTGTGTATATTGCTTTTTACTGTGAATCAGCAGTTCACAACTATCAACAATTGAATACATACGGTAAAACTGGTATCCGGATATAGCTTGTATTAAATTGCTGACGTTGCTACATCGACCTGATGTCTAACAGGAAACTATCAGGTCAGGAGTATATAAAAGCTATTTAAATACCCATTGACCTACTTATTTGTTCCCCCGGGTAAAATTTAAGGGGTTACTTTGTCACGTGGCTGTCACGTGATCAAGGCATGTCCTGGGTTGTGCAGTTTTGCAATGCATGTAAGGACCCTGTACATGTACTGACCTTCAACATCCGGGACCTTTTCAACATCCGGAATGTACACATAAACTGATGACGTCATCACGATAGTACTCCACACATGACGTCAGCAGTTATGGGTGTTTTCACAGAAGAAAAGAAAAATAAATAAATAAAAAGCGAAACACGGATTTCACTCCTACAATTATATGTATTATACAATATACGGGGTAATGCCTATATGGGAGGGGTGGTCAATTTTTTTCGTGGGTTTTACTATGGGTTGTGGGGTCTCGTTTTTCTCGTCTCGCCAAGAAAATCACAATGGGAAGGGCCTCGAAGTGAAACGGTGAAATGTTTGGAAAAGTACCGGGTAGGTCTGTATATAGGCCCATGTAGCCCCATACTGGCTATATGGGAGGAGGGGTGGTCAATTTTTTGTGGGTGTTACTATGGGTTGTGGGGTCTTGCTTTTCACGTCTCGTCATTTAGAGAGCACTGACTCGTACAATTATATGTATTATACAATATACGGGGAAAGGCCTGTATGGGTATATCCCTATACTGGCTAGGGGGCGGGGGATGGGTGGTCAATTTTTTCGTGGGCTTTACTATGGGTTGTGGGGTCTCGTTTTTCTCGACTCGTCAATTAGAACACGATGGGAAGGGTCCCGGAGCGAAACGGTGAAATTGTTGGGAAAGTACGGGTAGGTCTCTATATAGGCCCATGTAACCCCATACTGGCTATATGAGAGGAGGGATGGTCAATTTTTTTCGTGAGTTTACTATGGGTTGTGGGGTCTCGTTTTTCTCGTCTCGCCAAGAAAAACACCATCGTAGGGGTTCCGTAGCGAAACGGTGAATTTTTTGGAAAAGTACCGGGTAGGCCTGTATATAGCCCCATATAGCAACATACTGGGTGGTCAATTTTTTTTTGGTGGGTTTTACTATGGATTGTGGGGTCTCGTTTTTCTCGTCTCGTCATTTAGAACAGGATGCGAAGGGTCTCGAAGCGAAACGGTGAAATTTGTGGAAAAAGTTAATTGAGGCCCTGAGTAGGCCCATATAGTCCGATCCTGGCTATGGGGTATAGGTCCAACCTGGGAAATTCACACACGTGCATTGTGATATGTGCTGTTTGGACTTGGTTTTCACGTCTCGTCATTTAGAACACGATGGGAAGGGTCCGAGCGAAACGAGAAATTTTGAAAAAAGTTCACCGAGGCCTGTGTAGGTCCATATAGCTCCATGGCTATGGGGGTATAGGTCCAACCTGGGAAATTCACACACGTTCATTGTGATATGTGCTGTTTGGACTTGGTTTTCACGTCTCGTCATTTAGAACACGATGGGAAGGGTCTCGAAGCGAAACGATGAAATTCTTGGAAAAAGTTCACCGAGGCCTGGGTAGGCCCACATAGTCCCATACTGGCTATATGGGGGTATAGCTCCAACCTGGGAAATTCACACACGTTCATTGTGATATGGGTTGTTTGGTCTTGTTTTTCACATCTCCTCATTTATAACACGATTGGAAGGGTCTCGAAGCTAAACGGTGAAATTTTTCGAAAAGTACCGGGTAGGTGTGTGTATAGGTCCATATAGACTCATACTGGCTATGGGGGTATAGGTCCATACTTGGTGGACGTTTTGGGGTCTAGGTGAGCCCCTAATGATCCTATGGTGTCGTATGAGGTCTTATTTTGAAGCTCTCGTGGAGGAGCATCCGTGTGTACTATTTTGCGCATGCGCAGTCTGGCCGTAGTATAGAAAGCAGGCATTGTGCGGGGTATGTGGGGGTGTGTTTGGGGTAGAGATGGACCGCTATGGGTCCGAATGGGTCGTGGAAGATGTCAAAGTGAAGCTTGTGTGGGGTAGAGTCAGAATAGGGTGTTTTTAAGTGCAAGTCGCGTCTATCTGCGCATGCGGGTTTGGTTGTAGTAAGTAAAGTGACCAGCAGTGAAGGAAGGTATTTGGTGTAGATATGGACCATCCTTGGTCCGAATGCGTCGTGAGAGGTGTCATGTAGGAGTAGTAACCAAAGTGGGCGTTTTTGGGTGTGTGTGAAGGTGTGTTTGGGGTAGAGAGAGACCATCCTTGGTCCGAATGCGTGGTGGGGAGTGTCATTTCGTAGCTCTCGAGGTATAGACTCCGATTTGAGGGATGTCTGCGTCGTCTGTGACGTCATCGGTGACGTCATCAGTACGAGTAATAGCCAAAGTGGACATTTTGGGGCAGTGAAGGAAGGTATTTGGTGTAGAGAGGGACCATCCTTGGTCCGAATGCGTCGCGGGGAGTGTCATTTTGTAGCTCTCGAGGTATAGAACCCGATTTGAGGGATGTCTGCGTCATCTGTGATGTCATCGGTGACGTCATCAGTACGAGTAGTAGCCAAAGTGGGCGTTTTTGGGCAGCGAAGGAAGGTATTTGGTGTAGAGAGGGACCATCCTTGGTCCGAATGCGTCGTGGGGGGTGTCATTTCGTAGCTCTCGGGGTATAGACCCCCATTTGCGGGATGTCCGCGTCATCTGTAAAGCTTGTGTGGGGTAGAGCCAGAATGGCGTGTTTTCAAGTGCAAGGCGCGTCAATCTGCGCATGCGCCGTTGGTTGTAGTAAGTAAAGTGGCCATTTTGGGGCAGTGAAGGAAGGTATTTGGTGTAGAGATGGACCATCCTTGGTCCGAATGCGTCGTGGGAGGTGTCATGTTGTAGCTCTCGGGGTGTACATCCCGATTTCTGCGATGTTCACGTCATCTGTGGCGTCATTGGTGACGTCATCAGTAGGAGTAGTAGCCAAAGTGGGCATTTTGGGGGTGTGTGGAGGTGTGTTTGGGGTAGAGAGGGACCATCCTTGGTCCGAATGTGTACTGGGAGGTGTCATTTTGTAGCTCTCGGGGTGTAGACCCCGATTTGAGGGATGTCCATAGCATCTGTGACGTCATTAGTGACGTTATCAGTACGAGTATTAGCGAAAGTGGGCATTTTGGGGCATTGAAGGAAGAATTAGTAGTATAAAAGCGCATTTAGGGCCCTATTGGCCTTGCGGCGCAATGCGCAATGAGTGTATGCGCGTGTGTGTGAGTGAGTGAGTGAGTGGGATCCGACTGGACTAATGTATCGTTCGGTTTGTTTTACATCCGGATCCTCATCTTACATCCGGGGATTTCCATGTTTACTGTCACGTGACCGGAACCGGAAGTTGTCACAAGACAGGTGGCGCCCCGATATTGACCTACTACTTCCGACGGGGTGCCTCCTATGTACAGACACCACCACACACCACCGCCATCACCACCACCACACATCACCTCACACCACACACCACACACCACCACCGGGCGTTGACGGGCGTCAACGCCCGGAGGAGGAGGAGGAGGAGGAGAAGGAGGAGGAGGGGGAGTGAGTGAGTGGAATCCGACTGGACCAATGTATGGTCCGGTTTGTTTTACACCCGGATTCTCATCTTACATCCGGGGTTTTCCATCTTTACTCTCACGTGACCGGACCCGGAAGTTGTCACAAGACAGGTGGCGCTGAGTGAGTGAGTGAGTGAGTGGTATCCGACTGGACTAATGTATCGTCAGTTTTCATCATTTTGCGCATGCGCAGTCTGGCCGTAGTATAGAATGCAGGCATTTTATGGATTCGTGGCGGTTTGTTGAGTGTTTGGGCGACCATCCCTGGTCAAATGGACCATGTGGGGTATCAGTGTGAAGCTCTCGTGGGTCAGACTGGCTTGTTTTCATTGGAAATCGCGCCAATCTGCGCATGCGCAGTTGGCCAGTAGGTTTTTCCCGTCGTTCCTCCGTCTTCCATCCGGGCACTGTGGTTTTACATCCGGGTCCTCATGTTACATCCGGGTGTTTTCATGTTTACTGACACGTGACCGGAACCGGAAGTGGTCACAAGACAGGTGGCGCCCCAACGCCCGATGGTGGTGGTAGCCCCCGTGGGGTGGAGCTCGGAGCTCGGATCTCCGGAGCTCTTGGGGCTCTGAGCTCTAGGAGGTTTTGGAGCTCGGAGCTCCGGAGCGGACGTCAACGCCCGGTGGTGGTGGTGGGAGCTCCCGAGTGGCAGAGCTCTTGGATCGGAGCATATGGAGCTCAAAGCGTGTGGAGCTCAGAGCTCGGAAGTGACGTCATCGTTTTACATCCGGCTCCTCAACTTACCTGCGGGTTTTTCCATGTTTACTGTCACGTGAACGGAACCGGAAGTTGTCAAAAGACAGGTGGCCCCCTCGGAGCTCTTGCATATAAACACGACATGCATCACACACACACACACATACCTGGTGCACCGGGTACACCAGGGTGCGGGTGCACCAGGTATGAGTGTGTGTGTGTGATGCATGTCGTGTTTATATGCAAGAGCTCCGAGGGACGCCACCTGTCTTGTGACAATTTTGGAATCCGTTCACGTGACAGTAAACATGGAAAAACACGGATATAAGATGAGGACCCGGATGTAAAGCGATGACGTCACTTCCGAGCTCTGAGCTCCACACGCTTTGAACTCCAAGAGCTCCTATCCAAGTGCTCTGCCGCTCGAGAGCTCCCACCACCACCACCGGGCGTTCTCGTCCGCTCCGGAGCTCCGACCTCAAAGCTCCACCCCACGGGAGCTACCACCAGCACCGGGCGTTGGGGCGCCACCTGTTTTGTGACCACGTCCGGTTCCGGTCACGTGTCAGTAAACATGGGAAAACCCGGATGTAAGATGAGAACCCGGATGTAAAACCACAGTACCCGGATGGAAGACGGAGAAACGACGGGGAAAACTCACTGGCCAACTGCGCATGCCCAGATTGGCGCAATTTCCAATGAAAACAAGCCAGTCTGACCCACGAGAGCTTCACGCTGATACCCCACACGGTCCATTTGACCAGGGATGGTCCCCGAAACACTCAACAAACCTCCACGAATCCACAAAATGCATGCTTTCTATACTACGGCCAGACTGCGCATGCGCAAAATGATGAAAACTGACGATACATTAGTCCAGTCGGATCCCACTCACTCACTCACTCAGCGTCACCTGTCTTGTGACAACTTCCGGGTCCGGTCACGTGAGAGTAAACATGGAAAAACGCGGATGTAAGATGAGGATCCGGATGTAATACAAACCGGACCATACATTGGTCCAGTCGAATCCCACTCACTCCCTCCTCCTCCTTCTCCTTCTTCTTCTTCTTCTTCATCTTCTTCTCCTCCTCTTCCTCCTCCTCCTCATCCTCCTGGCGTTGACGCCCGTCAACGCCCGGTGGTGGTGGTGTGTGGTGTGAGGTGATGGTGGTGGTGGTGACGGCGGTGGTGTGTGGTGGTGTCTGTACATAGGTGGCGCCCCGTCGAAAGTAGTAGGTCAATATCGGGGCGCCACCAGTCTTGTGACAACTTCCAGTTCCGGTCACGTGACAGTAAACATGGAAAACCCCGGATGTAAGATGAGGACCCGGATGTAAAACAAATCGAACGATACATTAGTCCAGTCGGATCCCACTCACTCACTCACTCACGCGCGCATACACTCATTGCGCATTGCGCCGCGAAGTCAATAGGACTCGAAATGCTCTTTTGTACTACTAATTCTTCCTTCACTGCCCCAAAATGCCCACTTTCGCTACTACTCGTACTGATGACGCCACCAATGACGTCACATATGCTGTGGACATCCCTCAAATCGGGGTCTACACCCCGAGAGCTACAAAATGACACCTCCAAGGACACATTCGGACCAAGGATGGTCCCTCTCTACCCCAAACACATCTCCACATACTCCCAAAATGCCCACTTTGGCTGATACTCCTACTGATGACGTCATCGATAACGTCACAGATGACGCGGACATCCCGCAAATCGGGGTCTATACCCCGAGAGCTACAAAATTACACCCCCCACGACGCATTCGGACCAAGGATGGTCCCTCTCTACACCAAATGCCTTCCTTCCCTGCCCCAAAATGCCCGTCACCGATGACGTCACAGATGACGCGGACATCCCTCACATCGGAGTCTATACCCCGAGAGCTACAAAATGACGCTCCATACGACGCATTCGGACCAAGGATGGTCCCTCTCTACCCCAAACACACCTCCACACACCCCCAAATACGCCCACTTTGGCTATTACTCCTACTGATGACGTCACCAATGACGTCACAGATGACGTGAACATCCCTCAAATCGGGATGTACACCCCGGGTCAACAACATCACACCTCCCACGACGCATTCGGACCGAGGATGGTCCATCTCTACACCAAATACCTTCCTTCACTGCCCCAAAATGGTCACTTTTCTTACTACAACCAATTGCGCATGCGCAGATTGACGCGACTTGCACTTAAAAAAAGCCATTCTGACCCTACCCCACACAAGTTTCACTTTGACACCTTCCACAACCCATTCGGACCCAAAGCGGTCCATCTCTACCCCAAACACACCCTCACATACCCCCAAATGCCTGCTTTCTATACTACGGCCAGACTGCGCATGCGTAGAATATTGATCACGGACGAACCATTAGTCCAGTCGGATGCTCCTCTACGCGAGCTTCAAAATAAAACCGTATACGACACCATAGGATCATTAGGGGTTCATCTAGACCCAAAACCTCCACCCAGTATGGACCTATACCCCCATAGCCAGTATGGGTCTATATGGACCTATATACACACTTACCCGGTACTTTTCGAATAATTTCACCGTTCAGATTCGAAACCCCTCCCATCGTGTTCTAAATGACGAGACGTGAAAAACAAGACCAAACAACCCATATCACAATGAACGTGTGTGAATTTCCCAGGTTGGAGCTATACCCCATATAGCCAGTATGGGACTATATGGGCCTACCCAGGCCTCGGTGAACTTTTCCCAAAAATTTCACCGTTTCGCTTCTAGACCCTTCCCATCGTGTTCTAAATGACGAGACGTGAAAAACAACTCCAAACAACACATATCACAATGAACGTGTGTGAATTTCCCAGGTTGGACCTATTCCCCCATAGCCAGTGTGGAGCTATATGGACCTACACAGGCCTCGGCGAACTTTTTCCAAAAAATTCACCGTTTCGCTCCGGGATCCTTCCCATCGTGTTCTAAATGACGAGACGTGAAAAACAAGACCTCACAACCCATATCACAATGAACGTGTGTGAATTTCCCAGGTTGGATCTATACCCTATAGACAGTATGGGACTATATGGGCCTACCCAGAGCCTCGGTGAACTTTTTCCAAAAATTTCACCGTTTCGCTTCGAGACCCTTCCCATCGTGTTCTAAATGACGAGACGAAAAAATTGACCACCCCTCCTCCCATATAGCCAGTATGGGGCTACATGGGCCTATATACAGATCTATCCGGTACTTTCCCAAAAATTTCACCGTTTCGCTTCGAGGCCCTTCCCATTGTGATTTTCTTGGCGAGACGAGAAAAACGAGACCCCATGACCCATAGTAAAACCCACGAAAAAAAATGACCACCCCCCCATAGCCATTTCCCCGTATATTATATAATACATATAATTGTAGGAGTAAAGTCCGTGTTTCGCTTTTTATTTATTTTTCTGTGAAAACAGCCATGACTGCTGACGTCATGTGTGGAGTACTATCGCGATGACGTCATCAGTTTATGTACTTTCCGGATGTTGAAAAGGTCCCGGATGTTGAAGGTCAGTACATGTACAGGGTCCATACATGCATTGCAGAACTGCACAGCCCAGAACATGCCTTGATCACATGACAGCCACGTGACAAAGTACCCCCTTAAATTTTACCCAGGGGAACAAATAAGTAGGTCAATGGGTATTTAAATAGCTTTTATATACTACTCAGGTCGATGTCGTAGCATCAGCAAGTTATATTTCCAGTCTTACCTTATTTATTCTATACTAGTTTACATGGATGACTAATATACATAGCCACAAACTCTCAACAATTATTTTGAATATTCGATAACTTCACATTGATAGCTTTCGGTACCTACACGTATGCTATAGATTAGGAGGAAGTATTGTGTTCAAACACAATAGGCCAGTGACCACATAGATTTATGAAACCACGGTATCAGCCAGTCCCAATTACACTGAAACAAGGCCAAACCAAGGCCGAACCAAGGTGCTCAATTTTACTACTCCCGAGGTTAAGACAACAATGGGATTGCCCTGGCCGTGAATATTGCCAGTGTGCGCTAATTATTATTATTAATTATTATTCAGGAAATTACCTGAATCTTACTTACAATATTTTGCACTCATTCACCGATGTTCATTTACCAGCACTTAATCTGAATTTCAACGAATCGTATGGTTAGCCTGTCCCATTTTCCGAAACATTCGACTTGAGCGGTAGACGAAAATTGTTAAGAGCGATAACGTAATAACCCTAACAAGTCATCTGGAGGAATGTGATCAAATTTGTGATTTACATAATTGTAAATGAATAATTTCAGAAATAGCAAATAAATAGAACGGAACAATCTGGTTTATATGGGAAGTATATGTAAACCTTCAAAACAGTTTATTAATGGCTAGTCCCTACTATCCCACATGAAGTCCCGTTTGGAACATGATACTAATAATACAAGTCGAGATATTCCTGAATGCGACGATATAGGCAATTTAATAGAATAGAAAATTATAAGCTTTTAAGGGAACAGTTGAGAAAGGATTTTTGAATTGGATAATTTGATTTCCACATTTTGAGGTAATACGACCTCAACGAAATAACGCTGACAAACTGACAGCAAAATCATTTGACACATTTCTATGGTTTTCGATGTTGCCATCCCACTGTCTTGAAAAGAATTACAAGGCAATAACAGAAAATCTCACCGAAACGGTGACTAAATCCATTGAAACCACAATTAATCCCCGCCTAAATGCGATGGAAGAAACTATAGAACAACTACGGCAATCTGTGGCTGACAAGGACGCCGAGATCAGGGATTTACGAAATATGGTCGACGAAAACAATCAATACAGCTGACGAAATACGGTCAGAATCTGCGGAGTTGAAGAATCACCCTCGGAAAATACTGACAATATCGTCC
Organism: Hanleya hanleyi; assembly: GCA_036873755.1. Classification (NCBI taxonomy): domain Eukaryota; kingdom Metazoa; phylum Mollusca; class Polyplacophora; order Lepidopleurida; family Hanleyidae; genus Hanleya; species Hanleya hanleyi. Next base: position 176,976 of record JAVTVY010047504.1, on the reverse strand, counting down.
TCGAATTGACAAAGCAAATGAAATGCTCAATCAATTACAGTAACATTGACAGATCACACAGGGCACCAGGTGATTCTACTTCGCGTGTCATTATATGCAAGTTTACTACGTATAATGCGCGGAAAGCATTCCTTACAAACAAAAAAAGTCTGAGAAACAGCCAACCCGAGAGAGCCCCATCTATTTACATCAACGAACATTTATCCAAACAGAGAGCCATATTAGCAGGCAAAGCCCGACGTCTGAAGAGGGATAAAACAATCGGGGATACCTGGACCAGAGATGGTACTATTTTCGTAAAACACCTCGGGGAGGACGAGAAAATCACCAAAATAAAATCTGAAAATGACTTTATTCAATTGGAACAATCCCGTCGTCTTGTTCTCGTAATCAAACCATGAAAAGGTGCTGATCAATCAGCTGGTTTTGTCAATGTTCAATTTCACAAATCTGTGTCCAGCAAATCCGCGAAACTGACAATGTTGAACAATGAACGCTGTCTATCAAACAGTCCGCGTAACACTTAGAGTGCAATACGACATGAATATATCAGACAAAATAACTGAAACACTTGAACTGGAAATGTTGAACAATGAATGCAGTTTATCGCACAGCCTGTGTAACAGTGTAACACGACACGAATATATGACAGTCGCTATTCTTCTTTTTTTTCTTGTTCTGACCGGTCAAATAGATTGAACTTGTGTTTCACTTACTCAGTGACAAGTCTGCTGTGATGAAATCTTTATTATGGCTGTTAGTTTGTAAATACAACCATCGTACCTGCCTACAAATTGCAGAGAATTTTAACTGGAGTAGTGTACATGACATGTACTGTCAATTGTGTTACCATCAATTGTTCGGACAAGTCCTGAACTATCAGTATGAATGAACCAAGAACATCGTCAAGAAACTTTCCATGTGTACTCTATTTAATACGGCACGAACGTGTACCAGTCCAACTGATCAATTACCGTGGCCGACCAATTCGATTATACTTAGATTTAAATCCGCAAAATGTACTGAAGCTGTTGTATTTGATTAGCTATTCTCATTTCTGCGGTAACTATATTGTTCAAATATCTGATCTTTTTTTCATGCCAACTCACATCAGTTAAATCGAATTATTATGGATATCCGAACTGTATCGCCTGTAGTAGTACAGCGCGTGCCCATATATTGTCCTCACGCCTGAGCCGAATATAAGAATATTACGATACGTTATAGACATTAATATTTTTTGAATTGCTGCATATGCTCGAACATCGCATTATGAAATAATGTTTCAGATTCCAGGTTAATTTGACCACATGCTATTATATCTACAATGTAAAAATACTTAAGTGATATGGCATGAATAATCACGTATATGTATGAATTATTAAATGAAATGTACATCTGCTATCGAGCTTAATATTCCGAACCGTGTAAATACAATGTTGCATTTTGAACGAAGTTTGATAGCGAATACTCTTGTTTGGCAACATGTATAGGGTTTATACGTTTCTATTCTTTTGTGTTTATACTATAACAACCATCGTCATGCACATTGATTGGCCAGGTATATGCTGCTCTGTGGCATGCTGTACACAAGCTCTTCCTTGTTTTCGTTATATATATTGTTTGTGTAATATTTTAAATTAGCACCGCACAAAATGTATCTCTCACAGATTTGGTTTTATTATTTTCGGTACTTTACTATGCTCGGGATGTCCTATGCGCATATCTGCGATTTTTGTTATGCCGTACCCAAATTTGATTGGCTCGTTCGCGACAGTGGGTAACGACGTCGACAGTTACCGTGCGGCGATTGGTCTATTTGGTCGCTATTTTATTAAAACAAATACTTATCGCATAAAAATAAATTTTTCTAAAGGTTTTCTCCGTCACCTTGTAGGTACCGATCTGATGCCATCAACCCAGGCATTGCTATTTGGAAACGATGGAAAAAGTACAAAATTAAACATTGAAGCTCAGATATGTTTAGGTGAGTTTGTCAAAACGACAAAACGATTTGAATAAGAATATAATTATACACATAGCTAACAACAAAGAAAAAGTAACTACCCCTAGCAAATCCTAAGCGACCGATATTAGCATAATAACCACATACATATCTCTAGTCGTAGACGCGCTTATGATCATCCCGAGCACCCCTCCCACCAATTAGCTGAATTATTTTTCGATATTGTTCTCTCCGGCCGTCACATGTTGTATTCAATATGTATGTAAGATTGTAATGAATGCTGTGTATTTCAAACTATGTAAAAGTGGGAGACGCAGTAATAAGTTTATCTTAATGCGCTCCTACAATGCACAAAATGCAATAAAGCATCATATAAACCAAGAGTCTGGTCCGTCATTCATAATACAGCCGTCGTCCACTAAAGAATATCAGCGTCCATAATCCAAAGACCTATTCCATATTTCATATAACAGCACTCGCACCAAATTCAAAAAGACAATCATAGTATACATAAACATAAGCTAGTTTCCTGCAAGGGAGAAGCAGTCAACAGTTTCCAATGATGCTGGCGAGACATGATGTTCCAAAAAATATCAAATTAGTATCGCTGATCAGTATTCTTAATCCATATGATATTCGTTGTAAAGTCGTCATCTAGAGACTGATTTATCTCAGTCACGCTTTGATCGCGACTGTTCATATATGAGCACCATGAGCCCCTAGTCCCGGGTTAAGCGGAATTGGACACAAGTTACGAAACGTAACGCCATAGATCGTGCACGCTATACGCTCGTATTTTGCTATCAGCGTGCGATAGGTTTATTTGAGAAACCTTGAGTGGAGGCGCTTGCTGGTATAGCCCTGTTTTATAAGTTTCTGCGACAATGCTTTGTGACGTTGATTAAAATCACCACATTTAACACAGGATCTAGCAAATGATACTAGCGAGATATGTATACGACATATACAGGTCCCACTGGGGTATTATTATCCAGAAAGGGATAGTTTACGATGTCGAAATTGTAATCATGATGAAGTCGGCGAGAGGGAAGGGCCGCTTCATTTTTATAGAGATATACATGTAGGTTTAAATATGAGATATAGGTCTATTGCCAGGAGACCCCTTATTTTATAAGATTTCCGATTTATCATTGTTTCAGAAAAGAATGAAGGCATTTTGAAAAAAATGGCACCTAATCGTTTGCTCCTTTTCCATTAAAATAAGGGCATTTTTCATGGAATTCTTATCTCATCCCATACATTAGAGTAGGCCTAAATCGTTATAGTATACAAAACATAATCCCAGATTATGCGAAAATAAATCTGGTGCCCCCATAATTCGATCCGTTGTTTTGAATGCTAAGACTCTTATCACTTGTCAAAATATAATAAAAATATAACGTTTATTATCGAAATTTTCAGGAACCTCCCTATAATACGCATTGCAGGCATGGACCATGTTCATGCACGATCACTGGTGAGTGAGTTTTAATTACTCGAAACACGTCAGACAATTAGACAACACAGCGAGAGAATTTGTATGGACACCAATCCCGGCGCATTTTGCCGATAACAAGAAAAGCTTCGCCTCACTGCAAAGATTTTAATTTCAGCAATTTTCCCGCGGCAGATTGTCTCCTGTCGCTTTTCTCGTGTTGCTTTAAGAACATCATCAAGTAACTTTCCATGTGTACTCTATTTAATACGGCACGAACGTGTACCAGTCCAACTGATCAATTACCGTGGCCGACCAATTCGATTATACTTAGATTTAAATCCGCAAAATGTACTGAAGCTGTTGTATTTCATTAGCTATCCTCATTTCTGCCGTAACTATATTGTTCAAATATCTGATCTTTTTTCATGCCAACTCACACCAGTTAAATCGAATTATTATGGATTATTTATTATCGAAATTTTCAGGAACCTCCCTATAATACGCATTGCAGGCATGGACCATGTGCATGCACGATCACTGGTGAGTGAGTTTTAATTACTCAAAACACGTCAGACAATTAGACAACACAGCGAGAGAATTTGTATGGACTCCTATCCCGGCGCATTTTACCGATAACAAGAAAAGCTTCGCCTCACTGCAAAGATTTTAATTTCAGCAATTTTCCCGCGGCAGATTGTCTCCTGTCGCTTTTCTCGTGTTACTAACGTCTGCTTTGTCACCCATCTTGGCTGCACGCTACTTTGGCATTTACCTGAAACGTTGGCTGCTCAGATTCCAGAACCATGTCGCCCAACTACTCTTTGGATTCAGTGATACTCCCAGCTAATACTATCAATTGGCCTTACTTCTACTTCAGTCAATTTATCACCCTTCGTCTTGTCACCTCTCACGACGTTACCGTAGACAATAGAAGACATTCGTGTCCTATGGAAAAAAGTGCCGGATCCAGTAAGAATCAAGTCTACCAGACAGAGTGGCTAGTTTACCCACAAGCCATATCCTGCTTGTGAGAATATCTACAGAAGGACTTAAATTGCTTATAACCCTACCAGGCCTTAATTGATAGCTGATACTCCTTGACTTTCTAGTTTATCATATTGAGATCCTTTTGGGCCTTTTTGCGTAACACCCGAGCAGCAGATCGTGGGTAAATTCAAACTGGCGTCCACGTGGGGTACCAGAAATGTGATGTTTTCTTCATATTTCTTCAAAATGACTGCTTTTCGGTGAGGAGGGCGGTGTTGTGAGAATAGGTTGTCTTGTCAGTAATAGACTATAATAGACTATTGACGAACATTAGTGCCAGATGGATGCAGGGGGGCAAGTGCTTTATTATAGAGTTGTCTCCCTGGGTAGAGGGCGCTGATTGCCCAATATCCAATGAAAATAGCTGGCGGGCTGAGTGAAGAAAGCCAGAGAAGATACAGACCTCGGGACAGACAAGACGTGACAGACTGCTTCTCTCGGGGTTTTAACCGGTAGGTAAGCCTGCCCACTATACTGGCTAAACCTCCGTAGGTGTAATTACTACAGCACTAACACACTAGACACATCACACCAATGTTTAGAAATTGCTCCTTTTTTGCGGAGAAATTACGTAACAGAAAAATTCAAAGTCTCGACGAAAATTCTTTTTTGTTAAATGACGTCACTGTGACGTCAGAGCGATCATCTTGGACTTTTTCCACAATTTCTTGACCCAAGAATAAGTTTCAACCCTCTAGCTCAAGGTGTGAGAAAAATAATTAGGCCTGGGTAGGTCGCAAAAAGCCCAGGCCAGATAGGGTTGATCTTTCTTCTGGTGTTTACGCCAGCTTCATCAGGCACACAATGTTCACGCTTTAAGATGTCACAGAGCAGACTTTTCTCGATAGCCGTCAGAAAGGCATTCAGAAGAGTCTAAACGTTAGTCATTTTCCAGTGTAAATGGAAAGCTTGTCACGAGTGACCAACCTATCGGTCAAGGGTTCAACATGGGTGAACGACTCTATGTACCAGCGCTTGATATCCCAACAAAGGCGACTGTTCCCCTCAAGAGCTTATACGATGAATGATGTAAATCCGCATGGTGTGAATCATTTTGTATGCCGTTATCCGGCCTCTGGTAATTGTGTACCTGTGTATATGTACGAGTATCAGTTGAAATGGCTTTAAGTTATCAGGTTTGCAGTTCTTTTTCAATGTTAAGGTTATTCACTACTAAAACAAACGATATCACAGTTAAATTGTGTTTTAAATCGAATATTTAATGTGGGATGGACTATTTTCTGTCGTGGTGGCTATAAAATTGTGTGTATATCCTTTAAAAGCTTGATTTCTATCAGTAATATGTATATATAAATATAGCGATCGGGGGTCTAGCATAAGAGGGAAAAGCGTATGACTTGTCAGTATGTCGGCACCTCTTCCCACTTCCCTTATATGTGTTTTAATTTTTACCTGTATATGGCGAGATTCTGCTGGTGGACGTTTCCTCATACTATGTCATGATGGTATAGTTTGTTTTACTCGTGTAGCAAATGTAATTCGTATGATATTGACGAGATGGCGATCACACATGAGAATAAATAAATTAAGAAACACAAACTCATCTCATACAGAAGCAGACCCACGACCAATACAACATGCAAACAAATAACAATATTGTTGGTTTTAACATCGTATTTTTTTTACACGGAAAACAGGGATCGGCAAACAGGCTATGTCTATTTAACGCTTCTCCCGATACATGAATTACACAAATAATGATGATGACAACGCCTACGACAAATTCAAAGTCAACTAAATGATACATATGATACACACTACATGTTTAGGTAAATCTGTTGCGAAAATACGGTGATTATGAAGTAATTCGTCAGTGTTCTTCTCAAGATAAATATATTTATATACTGGTACAGTATTATCAGGTACATGACAAACGTTTAACTAAGATTATAAATTGTAAAAGGTGCCCCATATTTTTGATACCAACATGTTTAGAGATTATAGCTCGATGCCTCATGTTGTGCGTTAACACATTTACATACGTTTAGTAATGAGCTACGTCAAGTGAGTTATGTTAGATAACTTTACTAAAACATTCGTACATGGGGAGTCAGGCTCTGTGTCAAATGTTAGTAAAAGATCTCACAATTGAGACGTTAGCCCGAGACGAGGAGCGTTGATGGAAGGCGCTCGAAGGGTTTGGAAGGCAGTTCAGAACTCAACGTAAATACATGTATGTGCAATTCCGTTGAGTATTAGCAAGAGTTTAGATAAACTTCGAGATTTTTCAAAATATTATACGCGACACACACTCCATTCCACTTTTGTTTTGAGAATATGACTTCTAATATGTGTATGTACATACCACGACGGGACACCATGGACTAATGCCGCCTGCTTGTATCTGTCGATATGATTGGTTAGCTATATAGGTTCCGATCGTAATACTCCTCAAGGTAATACCCCAGGATATCAGGCAATAACACACGATCTCTTGAATAGTTGTTAGCCATACAGAGGTGTTGCTGAGCAGAAGATTGTGTGAAATTACTCTAATTCCAATTTTCTATCTTGTGCTATCAAAAGCGTTTTCTTTTCTATTTTGCTTAATGGAATCTCTATCGATTTATATTTTTTTTTAAGTATCGGGTTATATTCCCCCTGTAATTGATTGGCACAATACATTTTTGTAAATTACAATATGACAGTAATACACCGGGTATTATTGTCATCTTATGCCCTGGATGTATGAGCCTCAAGAAAAATCGTTTTGAGTGGGGAGAGCTATCAATTATTTAGTGTTCCAGATTAAGCTGCTTCCATTGCGAAGAGACCTGGTTGAAATCGATGGCCTTAGTTTATTGCGCGTTCAAAATTGGGTCATTCTACAATCGATACATCAAACTTTTCTGTAACAAGACGTATTAAGGGTCCAGGAACTGTCACTCCAAACGACAAAGGTACAAAATACGGCAACAAGGTGACGACTCGAATTGAAGCCACAATGTGATAAAATTCAGTTAGCCGCACAGACTTTGATTAAACAAACGTTTCCTCACAAGATTGCAAACTAAGAGAGCTAGGACTTCAATATCGATAAATGCTATGGGGACCGGGTTTTTTCTAAATACTATGGAGACCGAAACTAGCCTATGTTTATATATACCACGATTATTTTTTGTTATTTATTTGGTGCTAATGCTGTTAGATGAATTAGGTGTTTGGATTATAGACGCGAAGACCTATTTAATGGTTGACTGCTGGATATTGAATGACGGACTAGACGCTTATATATTGTCTACAATACCATCTTTGCAGTCATTTCAATGACAAACCGATCAAATCGGGTTTGGGTTGATGCACAGGCCCGCGAGACAAGAGTTTTGGGGGTGTGGGCGGTGGTATTAGGGTGAAGTGTCGAAATATGGGGTCTCTATATATAACCCCATGGTTTATATAAATCAACATCAAGGTGTCATACGCACTTTGGGTGAATCGAGAAATAAACGGTTTACCGCCAAACAAAATACATCAGCATATTTTACAAGTATCACTTTATATATTCCCGTCGTCAAATTAGTAAATTTGTGCAATTTTTTACCTTTGCCGGGCGATTCAAAATCCAACCTGACTGTCCATCCATCTAGGAACAGTTAGATTATGGCGGGCTTCGTTCTCAATTCTGATTGGTCAGTCTCAACAGCTGATCAGTGCGTGACCTTGATGTGGATTGATATAAAGCATGGGGTTATATATAAAGACCCCATATTTCGACACTTCACCGTAATACCACCGCCCACACCCCCCAAAACTCTTGTCTCGCGGGCCTGTGGGTTGATGTTAATATTACCATAAATCATAGACGGAACTTGAACCAATATAATCTGCATCTATTGTTATTTTCTTGTTCTTTACACAAGCATGACCTGCCACTTTATCATAACACAATACAGGGAGTGAAATCATGATACGAAACCTATATTTAGATCTGTAAACTTGAAAATAGCTTATTTTTCTATCTCAATCACAGAGAGTGTTATCACTGAGAGAGTATAATATGCAGCCCATGCAGGCTACAGTCGGAGTATGTAGATGAGCAGATAGAGCGCCACCGAAATGGTATTTGAGTACGAACACTCACGCGAAAATTCAATTTTAATTCGAGCGTTTCTTCATAAATCAACAATGTTATCTGCAAACGAATTTAATTATTTGAACGGCCAGTGAAATATCCATTTCAAGATTATTGAAATTGTCGCTTTAGTAGTATAGTCATTTTTGGTACAAGTATGTGGAGAGTGCTTTAGATATAATGCGGTACTGGTAACTGATGTAGGATTTGGTATACAGGCCTGTGGAGCATTTCTAGATATGAGCCACCGCAAATTTCAAGATTTCAAGATGGCCGCCATCTGAAGCCGAGTTTCGCCAGTAATTTATTAACCGCACAATATATATACATTATTCCTGTTCATACTTTTTTATTTTAGGGGTATGGCACGATGAATACATCACAATATTTATGGCGTGATACCGATCCCCTTCGATTTCTAAGATGGCCGCTATCTGAACCTTACTTTAGTACATATCTATATATCTTATTCCAATGGACACTCGCAGACATCGAAATTAAAATGGCTCTACTGTGAATTTATCTATTCCCCAGTGGGAGGGGGGGGACATTATCGGCCATCTTGGGTTTCGAATTGGCGACCACAGCAAAACATTTTTTTCAAAATCTTATTATTCAACCAAGTTAAAAAATTGTTTGAAAATAAATGTTTTCATAAACGCAAGTCACTACACTACATAATATTTATATTCAAATAATTGTCTTTTGTATATACATATAACACTATATCATGCTCTCCATAAAGAGGAATAAAGATAATAATAATTACTTAATCATAATTATGTCTGCATACGTACTAGATAGACTTCAATAATCTTCAAGTTGATGAAAGTTCAAGTTCTCATCAGGGATAGGCGTCTATTCTTACAGTATTATTTCTATATATGATTATAGATAATATTGTGAATACAAAATAAACACTTCTCCATCTACACTTCTTGTACGAACCCCGTCCACTGGAAAAAAAGAGACACAGGGTACATACGATGGAATGATCGAATGCTAATGTGAATCGTATCAACAATAGTTTACCGAACACAATAATGCAACGACGTTACGGTAGTCTAAAAGTTGAATGCTTCATGTTATTCGACTTGATCATCACTGATGAGTTCATCAAAGTATAAAGCGACACAAGACAACAAGATGTCATTCAAACTCGAAGGATATCTGCAAAACATGCAAGATGCCTAAACGATCCATTGACTAGTCCCTCGGATTAGTTACAATAAGAAACATAATGCCAGTGATTTGCATGCTATAGCATTTTGAACTGATAACCAAACTAAAGAAACTTTGAGTGAAGATACTAACCGATAACAACTTAACTAGTTTCTGTAGTAATGGTTTGCGAGCTAATTGAACTCGTCACATATTGTACCGACCAACCCGATTCACAGTTGACTTCGCTATTCAAACCAAGACATCTAGAAATAGAATATAGACTGAGATATAGAACAATACATTTATACGGAGAATAACGTATAGTTCGTATGCTTTTGGACATAGTTCCCTCAAGTTCGCTCAAAACATATAAGTCGACCCTGATTAGGAATTGCATAGGCATCAGTTGAGAAGCGCATGCTTTTATGTGGTGAACGTAGCTAACAAAACTTGGAAGTCAAAATATTAAACCTTCAGACTGCTGGATTGATGCTGTGATCCTATAAACTATTCATCCATCCCCAGTATTGAAAACACTAAGTTGAAACCACTTGTGGGGCATCTCTACAACGATATCCCCTTATTTGCATAGTAAATAGGACAAGAGCCTGCTGTCTTCAAATTTACATGTACACCAGCTGATTCCATGCGCCAAGAATGAGATATTGCGATTGGATACATGCTTTGTTCTTATCGATGAAATGTTCTTGAGGTTGTACTTATCTTAGCATCCAAGATTTTTCAATCCTATCTGTCCCCATCCCCGGATATTCACCGGAACCTCAGGAAGATAAGAGGGGATATAGGTTCTCTCTCTTCTTAGCTTTTCGTATTTGGGTTATACAGTTCATTTGCTTGATTCAAAACGCAATCGGTACTTTCAAAATGGCGGCCATGAGGCCCAACAAACTGTATGCTTAATGAAGTTGGAATGAACGTAGAAGTGAACATAAATGGAACACAAATATTTTTTTCTGTATTTTCTCTTCTCGAATGTACTGCGACAAAGTTTCGCTGAGTATGTCCCCAGAGTTTCGAAGTGAATCCACTTAGACATGCTATAAGCATATTCAGCTCAACCTCTTGTTAAGAAAAAATATTTTGGAAGTGCAAATCTGAAAGAGTCTTTGTGTTCAGTACTGTATTCTTTGCAAAGTATTTCTTCTCGTTTTCTTCACATGGAAGAGTACTATACTAATTTACATAGCATCATGTAATAAAGCCCCATCAAGCAGAACCGTACTTCAGACCAAATCCAAGAAAACAAATAAATTAAAAATAATGTACAATAAATCGCCCGAGTAGCCGTCTAGGTAAATCCGTTCGCATTTGCTGGGAGAAATAACCTTTACTACATGTATCTTATTGTGGAAATCTTTAGTTCTCTCGTTTAAGATGTGTCGATAATACTCAGAGCAGAATAATGAAACCGTCATAAACCGTACCTCATGGCGGCCATCGTGAAAAATGGTTGCACTAAGCTAGTACGAAATGACTCCATATCTCATTGCTCTCCCAATGCCATGTCTAATTCCGTGTGAGCTTTGGTGCTCTATGAGAAAAGTCGAAATCTCTTGAAAAATACACACTATTTGGTTGACCATGTTTGCCTAATTTGCTTATTATCATTGTCGATATTATTATTTTCGTCCCTCAATTAATTAAATATTACTGTCTTATTATATTGTGGCATTGTACAACTATTCTGCTTTCAAAAATCAAGTGTAACGCAGTAGTGTGGATAAATAACGCAAAGCTTGGTGCGCCCAAGTGGCCCACACTGGAAAATCTTTTGAACAATTTTACGTATCAGGTTGATTATTTTTGCATATTATTTTGATCGAGCTTATTATTTTCATTCCTTAATTAAATATTACTGTCTCGCAATAATGTAGCACTGTAGAACCAGTCTGCTTCAAATATATGATGCTGTTGGGTGGCTAACTAATACAAAGCTACGCGTGCCCAAAGTGCCCGAAATGAAAATTGGGAGGCCATTTTGGAAAATGATGGCAGCCATTTTGAAAATCCGAGATGGCTGTTATTACACCGTATTTATTGCGAACTAATCGTCGTGCTGAAACCACTAAAATATCAGTGTATCGACAGGAATTATGTTGATGTATTGTGTGATTACTGAAATATTGAATGAAATAGGATTCAAATGACGGCCATCTTGAAATCCAAGATGCTGGACTCGATCGTAACACCATTTTCATTTGTCTAGCTTTGCTATGGCACTTTTCATAGATATTCTGACAACTGACCCCAAACAGAAGAAACAGTGCAGAATTTCTGATGCCAATATGGGATCCTGACGGCCATTTTGAAAAATGGCCGCCAGCCATATATATATATATATATATAACTATAGTGACTGTTGTTGAGCAACAAAGCCCCTGTGATTAACATGTAGTCCATCAAGAAGGCGACTTTGTTATTTTTTCATATATCCCACTACATACTGATCAGGGCTTTGGCAGTTCATTTCCTACACAAAATATTTTTCGGAGTTAAATCTCATTATAAGGGGTCATGAGCGGTCTATTAATTGGCATAACCTTCTGCAATGAGAATTATGGTCAAATTCGGAATTGCGGCCGTGAGGGGGTCATCGTCAGGAAGGTGATTTGTATGCCTACCTCCACTAGCACATTTCTACACTATCTCCGAAACGAAAGATCCGAAACTACAAGAGCTTACGAGCTGACACTCTGTGACTTTATAACCTATGATATAGAGATTTATCCGAGCCAATTTGCATATCGCCCCCATCAGAGGATAATATGATCAATAATGTTGAGATATTGAAGGTGTGAATGAAAAGCTGAGTTTCGCGTTTGTTTTCAAAATTTTTATCTGTTCACTTATAAAAGTGACAAAACATATTTACTGTATATACTGTACATTTCTTATTATTCGTGTTTGTGTTTTCCCGCAAAGAATAGTTCTCGCGTTTACAACTTCTATTCAGTGAATATTTGAAATGCACAAAGAAACAAGAGAAAGAAGACATCTAAATAAAACCTCCGTAACCGTAGCAACTTGCAAAGTGGACCTACTGTTATTGTGGTTACATTCACATGCAATCGGCCAATGTGTAACTTCACAGAAATACAAGAAATGTTTTCAAACTACAATGTCTTATAAATAAACACAAATAAATTGGTTTATTGAAGTGATATTAAAATATATTCTGTATATTTGTATAAACATGTCAAAACAATAGGGAGAGAACTTGGCACCAGGGAGTCGCAGTGTCCTAACCCAACACCGGACCCTCTTACCGTTTATTCAACCAACTAGTGTCAATCAGCTCTCTATAGGTGCTAATCGTTGTAATTACCTATTCAGGCCACTAAATAGCAGTCTTGCTGAATCGCGCTGAATTAAGTTATTCCATTCAGTTCTCTCTCTAAGACATTGTCCGATTTTACATTCATATCGGTGATCACCACCCATACGTTTTAACACACGTTCGTATAACAACCAGCTAGCTGTGAATACTCAATACAAACGATTCTTACGGTTACTATACCTATCCAATAATCATTGTATGTGATGTACCTGGTTCACGGGCACAATTACAGCGAATAATAGGTCCCACCAAAGCGGATTGCATGTGGAACTACGAATATCAAGGTATCTATAATACTTATTTATTGTTAATTGTGTGGGTTTTTTCTAGACAATTTCATCAAATAAACAAAAATAGAAAATCTGACAGAAAAGGGGAGAACAAATGCATTTTTAACGTAGGTCACTGTGACGTCACAGCAGTCATCATGGATTTATTCACATTTGCTGGTAGAAATTGACGCAAAATATATTTTGGAAAGTTATGTGCTCTATGTACTGACTAATGAATGCAATTTTTTCGTGCGACTACTGTTGTATAAAAAATTGTTGAGTAACCAGAAAGTGTTTTTCCTCTAGCGAGATTGAAACATACGATCCATCGGAAGTACTGTCATAAAATGGCATGGCTGAGAAGATATTTCCTCTCCTTCTACAGGGAATATCCTTCGGGAGATACTCAATTCTATCGTGACCATTGTCGTCAATGTATGTTTCCTTCGCACACGCTAATTGCACGTTGAGACAAGCCCGAACATCCCGGAAGAGTTGTGGAGTACCAGCTGTTTTTTGTTTAAGTGGACCACAGCATTTACTGTGATCATGTAATTCCAGCATTCTTCAAATTTGAAATACCGTTTGGTATGAATATTCAGCCATGAAATTAATAACATTCGCGTGCAGTGATTTATTCATCAAGATTTTTAATGTGTTGATCACTTTTAGATTATTGGGTTGATTAGTTTGTTGGCAAGAATTTTGTTTGGCCGTCGCTATATATCTGAAATATTTCTGAACGCGACGTTAAACCTTAGTATAAAAAATCAGTAAACCATCCTGTAACCTTACCATAACTCCAGTGTACTGCAAATATGTAAACATCTCTGAGAAAAATGATTTTGGAAATATCAACATATTGGGGTGAGATTTAACCGTACCTGGCCTGGGCGATTTGGGGTGTATCGCAGCCTGGGGGGGTGGAAAGTGCCCCCCGCCCCCATATATTTTCTCTACCACTAAGGCTAGAGCACTGAAACTTACCACACAGTATCTTGTATTCAAGCTCTACCGGCAAATGTAAAAAACCCAAGATGGGCGCCATGATGACGTCACAGTGACGTCATCTTCTCGGAGGCCGTTTTTCGGCCTTTCTGTGGTCGATTTTTCGAAATTTTTATTTTTCCGATTTTTCTCTCGAAAAAAATCAAATAAAATATAGAATAATTAGTTTTGCAGAAATAAAATACTTTCAAGGCCTTTTAGGCAAGGAAAATGTGAAGAAATTGAGCAAAAAGATTGAAAAACACCACTTTCGCGGATACCACATGGCCGCCATATTGAATTTACCCTTGATCTTCTGCCCAGGGGTATATGAAAATAGGCTCACAATGACCCTAATAAGATAAGCTTTAAAGTCACCAAGTGTCAGCCTCCTCGGTTTTGTCGCTTCGGAGCAGCAGAGAAAAATTCACCAGGGGGGCACTTTCAGCCCCCCCCCCCCCTCCAGGGCCAGATAGGGTTACGGAGCTTTAACTGGCACGCGAGAAGACAGGCTCAGAGAAGACAGGCTCATCCGGCTATTGATGATAACATAGCTGTTAACATTCCAATCGGGACATATGTATAGTGCCTTCACGATCTCATGAAAAAGCGCAGACGACCAACAGGAGGAGCAGGCGAACAAATAATTGTCCAATGTTTCTGTCCCGATTCCTGGTACTCGCAGATTAAGCTGCAATATTGACTATTCCATGTATAAACACATTCCACCAATCTTTTCAGTAACAGTAACATCTCTTTCTCGAATAGAGTCTACACATTATTTTCATAAGGCGGAAACACCTACTATGATCTAATCGTACCGTTGCGTCGTTATCGTTCCTTGCGATGCAGTCAATGATTCTAGAGTCGCCGTAGAAGATATCGAACGTGTTTCCCATTGGAACTACACCAGTTGTAAATCAGATTCAGTATATCTGATGCAGTGACGAATACGACAATTAAATCGAGGCATATTTGGTGTGTAAAAAGCATATATTATAGGCCCGCCTGGAAATGGATTCGGCAATTCATTTCTATATGAGAGTAGATATGTATGTTCACGATCAATCCTAGTACAGATCCGTTAGCGTTCTTCTACCTTCAACAGTCTTCGATCATTTCGTTTCATTTGTCGTTCGGTTCACACTCAAAACCATCTGGTGAACGTCCGTTCTACTGAAACTGTTTTATGATAAAGACATGTTCAGCTGTAAGCTTATATGCAGTGGGGCGCTTGACTATCAACGAAAGATTTTACACTCTCCATTACTATCAGCTGCAGTTCGAAGAAATCACAGTAAACGACTGGCACCAATTATGTTTCCTCTAGATCTCTGACCAGCTGCAGTCTGGTATCAAATATGAAGAAGAAGGAGCTTTATCTAATCTCCGTTCAACCGTCAAAGGAGATTACAATTTTTGCATACGTAACATGATAACAATGACCGGGTCTTATATCAGATGAGTATATATATTGTGCTGTCTGAATAATTTGATATGAGGTCATCATTGTATACATTGTGATGTATGAATAATTTGATTTGAGGTCATCATTGCATTGTGATGTCCGAATAATTTGATATGAGGTTATCATTGTATATATTGTGATGTCTGAATAATTTGATATGAGGTCATCATTGTATATATTGTAATGTCTGAATAATTTGTTATGAGGTCACCATTGTATATATTGTGATGTCCGAATAATTTGATGAGGTCGTCATTGTATATATTGTGATGTCTGAATAATTTGATATGAGGTCATCTTTGTATACATTGAGATGTCTGAATAATTTGATATGAGGTCATCATTGTATATATTGTTATGTCTGAATAATTTGATATGAGGTTATCATTGTATATATTGTTATGTCTGAATAATTTGATATGAGGTCATCATTGTATACATTGTGATGTCCGAATAATTTGATATAAGGTCATCATTGTATATATTGTTATGTCTGAATAATTTGATACGAGGTCACCATTGTATATATTGTGATGTCTGAATAATTTGTTATGAGATCGTCATTGTATATATTGTGATATCCGAATAATTTGATATGAGGTTATCATTGTATATATTGTGATATCCGAATAATTTGGTATGAGGTCATCATTGTATACATTGTGATGTCCGAATAATTTGATATGAGGTCATCATTGTATATATTGTTATGTCTGAATAATTTGATACGAGGTCATCATTGTATATATTGTGATATCCGAATAATTTGATATACGGTCATCATTGTATATATTGTGCTGTCTGTATAATTTGATATGAGGTCACCATTGTATACATTGTGATGTCTGAATAATTTGATATGAGGCCATCATTGTATACATTGTAATGTCTGAATAATTTGATATGAGGTCATCATTGTCAATCATTCATCGGTCACAGATGGCATACACGATATCGGATTTCGATATATCTTATTTGTTACATTTTTTCAACGGCATATCGTTATTTTTTCCAATAATTATTCGATATATGATGCTTAAATTTTTTTGTCCAGAACACTGGCACAGTGTTAAAAGTGTTATAAATTTTCTCGCTTTCAGAATCTACGGCAGTCTATCGGTTCATCGCACTCCGCAGAGCACACAGTGTGGAAAGACACAAGAGATGGCACGCGGATATAATTTCTAGATCTGGCTCTAAACAGCTAAAAATTAACTCACATGTTGAGGAGGACACTATTTTCTTCGAAATCCACAACTACAGCAGTGACCGAAGAAAAAGTCGAAACGATTTAAAATAAAACCGATCTTGAAATAGCTATGCAAATACGGTTTACTTTCAATGGTCAGCAATCTTCGTTCAACGGTCTTCGTTGAACCGTCAACGGTCTCAAACTTCAAAAGAATGGCCAGGGCATTCTCTCGTGTCGACTCTATTACAAGAGAGAGCATTACAGTTTTGACAGAAACTACCCATTTCTGAATAGCAATATTCCAGAAGGACCTGCATACGGTGTATACATATCTCGTCTGGTAGCATTTGCTCGATCACCCGCAGACTGTTACGATTTTAATCAACCTAACAGAATATTATTGCAGAAACTTGTCAAATAGGGTTATATCACCAAACGCCTCCCATATTTCATGATAAAAGGGAAAAATACGATCGTAGCGACCAAGATCTATGGCGCTACGTTTAGTAACTTGTGTTGGAATATCATATCTCCAAGGTGTTCGAATGAACGGGCACAATCAAACCATTCAAATTCAAATTATCGCTCGAAGGTTTTTGGTTCTTCAATAGGATTGTATGTATAGAACATCATCATTCCTTGTTTACATCATTGAATACAAGAGTCTAGTCCGTCATTCATAATTCAGCCGTCGTCCATTAAAGAATATCCGCGTCCATAATCCAAAGACCTATTCTATATCCATATAACAATATTAGTACCAAATTCAAAAAGACAATCATAGTATACATAAACATAGGCTAGTTTCCTGCAAGAGAGAAGCGGTCAACAATTTTCACTGATGCCGACAAGACATCATGATGTTCCAAAAATATAAAATCCGTATCGCTGATCAGTATTCTTAATCCATAATAATCGTTGTAAAGTCGTTATCTAGACCGTTGACCTCTTCTCTCTTTTAAGAAGTCGTATTGTGATTTTATTATTTTTATTCCACATTTGGAATTGGTGCCAATTGCCATTCAAAATAGATCCTTCGATTATTGATACGAAAATTATTTTATGGACGACAGCTAAATGTTTAATATCGGATCGGACGCTTGCTATTCTTGCATCGACTTTCAGTCAACGGTCTTCGCTCAAGTCCCTTTCCGCATTTACTTCGGCCTGTTCCGTTTCTGTCGTTTTCGTTCCGATTCTAAAACGCAAACAGAATCGAACTTACAAAGTAATTGGATAGAAGAAGAAAATTGTACCTGTATCCATTTTTCGCCTTGCTGGAATCGGTAAATCTTTTGAACCGTCACAGCTTGACTTCATTCGCATGCCTATTTATCCAATCGCATGTTCTCCGATTCTTTCAGACGTTTTCTGGATATTCAATCGAGGGTGCGTTTCGGACAGAGATATCTTGCCCGATTATACTTTAGTATTTTCTTCAGTGTTTCACTCATGTCCCGTTGGTCTGATACTTATTCTCTCATTACGTTCCGTTGGTTCACAAAATCTAATTGGTTGGAAAATCTCAGTTTGGCAAATGTTTTTTTTTTTTAATTATTTTACAGAAAAAGCTCATAATGTTGAGAAAATCACAGGTATATCGTAATCAACAACCAGCGACATTGTGAAGTCGCTGTGATTTGTTCGATCATTCTGAGTTTATGTTTATGTATACTATGATTGTCTTTTTGAATTTGGTGCTAATGCTGTTATATGGAATATGGAATAGGTCTTTGGATTATGGACACGGATATTCTATAATGCACAACGGCTGAATTATGAATGACGGACAGACGCTTGTAATTTGCTATATGCAATGCAGAAATCATGGAATTTAGAAAATTATTGCTGTCTTTTTTTAAACAAAAAAATTCTTCCATTGCGGTAAGAGAAAGGTTGGTGCGCTCAAACATTACATGATTTGGCTTAGTCTACGTTTCAGGTAATTGTATGGAATTAATACAGACAGGAAACCTATCTCCATGGACCAACATTTATCTTAATCTACGTTCATGGCTTGTTAGTGGATGTCGAGGGGCTTATGCAGTAGCACCGTGTACTAGCATGGTTCAATGTATTATTATCAATATCTTTAACGTTTTATGAGAGAGCGACAGTTATTTTTGACGCGGAATGTATTGCTGAACAACGCTTACCTACCGACTGTCTGAGCTTGTGCCATTTTTATCGATATTTCCAATCCAAGGTACTTAAGCTGAGATTTAAGCATCGTGAAAAAGTATATGTTTTCAAGCCTGTGATCGGTAATCCGTTCTTATATATGTTACTAGTGGCAGCAGTACTGTTGTAATATGTCTCTTATGTTATGTCCCCATACTATCATTGTCTTTTTGAATTTAGTGCTAATACTGTTATATGGAATATGGAATAGGTCTTTGGATTATGGACGCGGATGTTCTTTAATTCACAACGGCTGAATTATGAATGACGGACCAGATGCTTGTCATCTTCACTGTTCATTGTCACTTTCTTGCTAATGCTCCTAAGCGCTTCTCTAAAAAGTGCTGTAAAGATCAAACACTTTACGTCCATTCGTATTGAACTAACTGCAGTTCTGTCTATTCGCATTTCTCAACGTAACCTGTTAAATACCTAATTCATACTTCTAAGCTACCATGCGAAATTGCAAATGTTGAAGTGTTTGCCAATCACGCATGGAATTGGAAAATTCTCTACATGGACGAGTTCTTTCAGGACGTTCAATGCCGACATTTAGATGGACTTGAAGCCCTCAGACATCTTGAACTAACGCAGCTGATAAAAGAAGTAATATGTCTACAGCCCTAACATATATCCTTGATGGAAATAGCATTACTCTGAGGTATTCACCTCCTCTATACATCAGTACTCTGTTGACAGTTCCACCTAATAGGACCACTAAGTTGCCCGCCTTTCTCCCAACACCGGTTTGTCACTTTTGTTCGCGTGTCAAAGATAACGAGTCAGATAACGTATGATGGTACTCGAGTCTTTTTTTCTTTTCGTCTATATGTTCGTTTTATCTAGCATGTAGGTGACGGCAAACTTGTTATATTGAATACAATATTTGACAGGCGACAGATGATAAATATCTGAGTGAGAATAAGGTTAAATTTTTATATAATAGAAATATTACATTCGTTATTCATTTTCAATCGATAAACTTGACATATTAAAAATATTCCAGATATACATGGCATCCTATTCAGATTTCGCAGTAACAGAAAGTGATATTTCTTAGACCGCGTTTAACGATTTCACATCCGAGATTCCAGAAATGGATGCGGCTTATCTTGCTTTTTTCGGGAGGGCATAGAGTATATTGTTGCGGCTCAAATGATAATACTCGATCAACTATTGTGCAGGGTTGGCTGTTGAAAGTGTGTCATGACTACAATACTGATATTCTACTAACCGAAGCCCCCACATAAGGAGATAAAATTAATTCTTGTTTCTCAAATTGCAAGGTGATGGTGATGCAACCGCAAGGCATACTGCAATTGTAGAATTGCTATTTCTGCATATATAGTCTCTGTCACAATAGATGGTGCATTGGTAAATAAACGAAACTTTAACAGAACAGTGTAATTCTGGGAAATCAGATTTATTCTAGCGTATTTCTTTCGACAATTCATGAATCTTCGAAGGATTATCTTTTTTTTTAGCTTTGGACGACAATTGGCCTGTCGTGCAATTCGAAGATTATACCATTTCAGACGAACTATCATTCATCTATGCAAATTTCCGGTAACGTCAATGCGAATGTATGTAATAGTTTTCACTTGAGAAAGTGACGCTGGCAAACATTTCGAATTAGAAACTGTTTGCGACCACATCGTATTTCGGCGACCTTGAATGCTACTAGCTGGCGCAAAACATCAATGCATGCTTGTCCCAAAACATAAATGCATGCTTGTCGCATGGCTTTGTAATACATAAATCAAGAAATTGTATCAATATATCACAAAGGCAGCTTCAAATTGTTTTAGGAGAATACTGTGAGCTCCTCTTGACATAAATAAACGACTAGGCTGCTCGGATATGTTTTGTTTGGGCTTTGAATCAAGGATATATGAGGCTGAGGTCTGACATCAAAACTTGTACTATAACCATGTATTCGACTACTGCAAAATCGTCATGTGAATAACAGCGCCAATACATGTGTATTACAACACATATAAGGGAAGTGGGAAGAGGTGCCGACATACTGACAGAATCACATGACTTCACAGTATAGTCTTCCGGTTAACCTATTCTAAAGCACATACCAAGAATCTAACGATTCGTGAGATGTGTTGTATCTCAGGTACGCTTTTATTGTACCTGTTCATGTGGCAACTTGGATGATATGACCACACGGCCTCTAGCACCGGCATAAGCGGTATTAGATACAAATCTAGAGAGCTATGATGGAAATGCTCTGACAACTCGTATATTGGTAATGGTTGAGCTGTTTCGCTGTGACGACTCGTACACTGGGGATTGGTGAGCTGTATCGTCGTCAGGTGAAAATGACAGCATTTAACACAAAAGACTAGCCTGTAAGGCCCGATGTCGACCCAGCATCAACTTTCCACAAATGCCAACATATATCAAAGACCAAAAGGTCTGTACAGGGGGCAAGCCTCGAGGACGAAACGTCCACCAGCAGAATCTCGCCATATACAGAAAAAAATTACAACACATATAAGGGAAGTGGGAAGAGGTACCGACATACTGACAGAGTCACATGACTTCACAGTATAGTCTTCCGGTTAACCTATTCTAAAGCACATACCAAGAATCTAACGATTCGTGAGATGTGTTGTATCTCAGGTACGCTTTTATTGTACCTGTTCATGTGGCAACTTGGATGATATGACCACACGGCCCCTAGCACTGGCATAAGCGGTATTAGATACAAATCTAGAGAGCTATGATGGAAATGCTCTGACAACTCGTATATTGGTAATTGGTGAGCTGTTTCGCTGTGACAACTCGTACACTGGGGATTGGTGAGCTGTATCGTCGTCAGGTAAAAATGACGGCATTTAACACAAAAGACTAGCCTGTAAGGCCCGATGTCGACCCAGCATCAGCCCAGCATGTCACGGAGTAAAATGTGTATTATTTATGCCATCCGAAAATGAATTTGAATGTGCAACTTCAGTAAATCCCAAAGGTGATTTCAAACAAATGGAACATAGAAAATAACAAGCAGTTCGGCTTCGATGTGAAACTTAGTTTTTTTGTTTGACTGAACAAATCGTTTTTGATCAAAATCTAGCTAGATTGTGGTTTAGGTAGTACAGTTCATCTACGTGTGTCGTTCTGTCGTTTCAGTTTGAACGATTAAGCTATTGGCTTCTGTTATCAGAGGGCATGTTTTAAGGTATCGCTGTTACCAATTCAACTTCGATGACCGCCTAGTATCTCCTTCAATGATACAATTCCAATGATTACAATGGTATAATTTGAATTATTTTTTGGACTGCAGCGAGTTTAAGAAGGTATAACGAAGAGTCGTCCGAACTAACCATGATTCACTGGATGTCTAACAAGGGGAATACATTTATTTATAATCACAAGCCATTTGTTCGCAAGAGAGAAGCGGTCCATTAAAAATATTCCATAGTCAAGTACATATCACTGGCCAGTATTCTTTTCTCCGAATGAATTTCTAGTTCTTTTTCTTGAGTATTCTATCTTAGCCCCACTAATATTGTTACAGTTATTATGGACGACATGTTACATGTTGGAGATAGGCACAAGTAACGCAGCGTAGCACCAAACATCATGCACAGTACTATCGTAGTTTAATTTGAAAAACGTTGGGGACGACGTGGTATAGCCTTGTTGAATCAACTTCTGCAACACTGTGTTGTGACGCTGATAGAAATTATCACATTTTACGCAGAATCTCGAAATGCGAATAAGCAAGTGATGAATACACAATATGCAGGCACTTCCGGGATATCATACTCCATAAAGGCATAGCTGTCGAAATTATAATAAACTCTCTTGTAATTTCCACCAGAGAGAAAGCCATGTTCATCTTCATACATGCATGGTGGTAAATTTGATTTAACGCAGCATACGATAGTGATGCGGAAAGATGACGACGTACTGACATGAAGTCACATGAAGCCACAGGTCAATATGCTGACTGCATCATATCTAAATGCATTGAAAGATTTAGTGTATCTCAGTCACACATTTATTTGCAGATCTTCGTACATAGTGTGGATCTCCCAGTTGAACTGTAGATAGTTTCCTTAAAAACAAGTGATGGTGGATATATATCCTGGGTGGCGTCACCAATACAGTTGTTTAGAGCAAATATGTCGTCTATAGCGTTTGGTGAGTAAGGAAGATCAGGCTTTGCGTTTTATTTCTATATTATAGTCGTATGAAGTCATAAGGGAACACATGGGGAATTATCTGTACATTTGAGTAACCAGAGAGCGTTTTCTTCCTGCGGGAATGAAACCCGGATTACCGTGATAGACCGGAAGCAACTGCAAAATCTGCTTTCATAACTCATCATGCTTGAAAACATATTTCCTGTTGTGTTCCATGGAATATTATTATATCGCGACATTTGTCGTCGTAGTATGTTTCCCACATACAGGCTGATTGCAAACTGAGTTCAATCCTACTTTTTCGGTAAAATCCTGGAGCATCAGTTTTCGAAGAGTGTCCAAGATCACGCGATTCCAATATTCTTCAAGTTTTAACTCCCGCGTGATGAGAACCTTTGGCTATGAAAATATTAATATTCGTGTTTTATCCAGCCCTCAGCTAACGTCCATGAAAGTTAATCATACATCTGCAACATAGTGTGGTTATGATCAGATCGCAAGATTTGTCTTGTATCGAGCAGTGCTTACTCAAATCCAAATTACAGAGGTATTATACATGTACGTTGGTCTCTCTTGCAGATCAAGAAATGGTGTAATCTTGAGACTAGCAGTGTCATCGTTTCGGACGTCTCGATGGTTAGCGACTGTCTGTTAACCCTACCTATCCCCGAGTGGCGGGGCACTTTCCGCCCCCCCCCCTCCTCCCCCCTCCCATGTTGGTTTTTTGTTCCTATCTCCGGAACGCCAAAAGATTGAGAGCTGAACCTCCTTGACTTTTTAGAATATCCTATTAGGGTCAAATGGGATCAGAGAAAAATTCAAAAAATGGCGGCCATGTGGTAAAGAAAAATGATGTTTTCGTCAGATTTCTTCAATTTGTTTGCTTTTCTGCATGGAAAAGTAGGTAAAACATATTTTATTTCATATCAGATTATTATTTGCTAATTTATCATGCAGTTTTTTTGAGGAAAAACCAAAAATAAAAATTTCGAAAATTCTGACCGAAAAACCGTCCAAAAACGCTTTTTCAGAAAATGATGTCACTGTGACGTCATCATGGCGGCCATCTTGGATTTACATATTCTTGTAGAGCTTGACCCAAAGATATAGTGTGATAAGTTTCAGCCCTTAGCCTTTGCGATAGCGAAAATATATAGGGGCACTCCCCCCCCCCAAGGCTGCGATACACCCCACATCGCCCAAGCCAAATAGGGTTAAGGGTTCAGAAATTACAAAACTTTTTTCGCTCTCGCTTGAGAGGTTCCGGTTCTGGGCTGTCAAGACCCCACTTTTTGGCGCTCTCGTAGTCGCGACCTTTCTAGTGAAATCGACGTGTTCACTTGTTCGCATGTTACATGGATCGCATCATTTTCAAACGAAAATCGGGTTCCAAAGGGAACGACAAATATTTATTGACGACGGCAAATCTCATGTTGATGTTGATAGGAAGGGTTATATTGAAAATAGAGACAAACACATAGAGATGACAAATATCACCCCGAGTAGCAGAACAATCTACTTTAAGCCCTTCGGCATTCAGTAGTCAACCGTTCTTCAAAAAAGAATGTTCTCGTCAGTAATCGAACTATCCTTTCGACAGTATCAAACAGGCAAAACTGGTCTTTTGACAAAAATTGATTAATTGCAACCATGAAAAGTTTTGTACCTGCAGGTGAAATATTTTATGGCTTGCCTTAAATTTATGAGTTGGTCCAGAAATTACAAAACTTTACACAAAAATTACATATTCTGTCAACTCGTATGTTGATCTTAGTTGCTCTACTACAAACTGTATTTATTTAGTTTCCTGTAAGAAGTGTGGTCGACAGTATGTCGGCAAGACCACCCAAAGACTCCATCTTAGGGTGAACGGTCACAGAAAATCCGTTAGGAAAAAGCAATTGCTTATAGGTAGACATTTTTCTGGACCCGACCATGGCTGGGATAACTTTAGTATTCAGATCATAGACGTCGTCTATCCATCTACTAAGGATTCCCCCTTTGGATTTGAGAGAAAAATCCGAGAGCGGGAATTATTCTGGATGCTAGAACTTGGGTCAGTGTTTCCGTTTGGTTTAAATGATAATGTCAGTGGGTTCGGCAATGCTACAAACCGCCGTTCAAATATATCCAACATTACCCAACTATTTAAACCCCATCAACGGAGCCAACGCAGCCATGGTTGGCGAAAGTTTAATAGTTCGATGATTCACGATCATATCACTTTAAATTACTTAGTGGGTTTAACTAACGCACCCAATAGTATACATAGCGTACGTACAGTTCTGTATGCGTTACCTCTGAAAGCTTTAAATCAAATTGCCAGAGATATACAACAATCTGCGTCTTCAGGAAATATAATACCATCAAAAATCAGTAAAGTATGTCAAGATATAGCGTATTTTCGGTTGTATCGTCCAGTGAACATAATCGAAACATCTCAAGATCGGCTTTTCTTGAAACTCAACTACTTAGATAAAGGACTGGACATCATTAATTTACCTCGAATCCTGAATGATCCAGAGGTACGCAACGCTGTACCAAACTATTTTAAGTTCACAGAACCTCCTTGCATTTCATATAAGTATACTAAATCTATAGCCACCAAAATATTCAATTACTCCAATGCTGTCAAGGAGTTTGACTGGAACTTATACACGTCAGGAGGCTATAGTTGTGATTGTGAATTCGTCGAACTTTATCTATACACCATGCAAACATATTGTGACTGGTGACCTTGATGTGGTGAGTGATAAGGATCTGAAATTACTCCTGATGAAAGGACCTAAATATAGAGAGCCAAGAAGAATAAATCTGAAGGCCGACCAGAAGATAGTCCTGTCTGCATTGGAACAGTACGTTATTGATTGGTCTAGGCGAGAAAAAGTTGAACCTACAGTACTCGCTGATTGGCTGGACCTCACCAAGAGCAAGGTCGTTGAAACAATCCGCCATATTGACAGAAGCACTCTTCCCCAAGCAAAACAAGTACTGAGAAACCTCAATTCGCAGGAAGTTCTAGCAAATCTCCAGAGTAAATTCGTCATAGTCCCAGCAGACAAAGCTCCGAATAATATAATATTCATATGTAAATATTACTATTACCAGGTGCTGGTTAAAGAATTGAGGGTAGACATATCTTCATCAAATACATCTACTTACTCCCAAACTGCATTTACTCTGGAAGATTTATTTAACAATCACAAAAAGTTTCTCAGGGAAAGAGGTATTTGTCTTCCAACCAATCATAACGACATACAAAAAATATACTGGACTCCCAAAATGCATAAATCACCATACAAAGCTAGATTCATAGCTGGTTCTAGAAGCTGCACCACCAAGCTTCTTTCAACCCTATTGACGAGGGCCCTTCAGGAGGTAAAAGCATTTTGGGAAAGGTGTTGCGCCACTATTTCTAAGAACTCTGGCGTTGAATGTATGTGGATATTGAAAAACTCAAAATGTCTTACGGAAGAACTTGATGCTAAAGGTCACATACCGTACAGACATGTATCCACATGGGATTTCTCGACTCTCTATACTACAATCCATCATCAGGACCTTATTGACCGTCTAAGTTCATTAATAGTATCTGTGTTCAAGAAAACTGATCGTAGATATATTAATGTCGGAAGCCATAAAGCATTCTTTAGCTCGACTACATACAAGAGATATCATTCATGGGATGTTTCTTTGTTTATAGAGTTGCTTGAATTTCTCATTAAAAATATCTATGTGAAATTTGGCAACACAATATATCAGCAGCATATAGGTATTCCAATGGGTACTAATTGTGCACCCCTGTTGGCTGACCTGTATCTGTTCTCTTATGAATATGACTATATACAGGCGCTTTCAAAAACCGATCCATTCAAAGCCCGTTCCTTCTCATTCACCAAACGCTATATAGACGATCTTCTCGCTGTGGATAATCGCTATATAAATGACGCAGTGAAGGATATATATCCACCTTCACTGGATTTGAAGGAAACTACAGATAGCCCTACAGGCACATCTTATTTAGATCTCTATATTTATAAAAATGAAGCGGCCATTCTCTCTCGTCGACTTTATGACAAAAGAGATGGTTACAATTTCGACATCGTAAACTATCCCTTTCTGGATAGTAATATTCCACTGGGACCTGCATATGGCGTATACATATCTCGCTTAGTAGCATTTGCTAGATCCTGTGTTAAATGTGATGATTTTAATCAACGTCACAAAACATTGTTGCAGAAACTTATAAAACAGGGCTATTCCACCAAGCGCCTCCACTCAAAGTTTCTCAAATTTGGCGATACATGCTGATAGCAAAATACGAACGTAGCGTGCAAGATCTATGGCGCTACGTTTCGTAACTTGTGTCTAATTCCGCTTAACCCGGGGCTAGGGGCCGTATGAACCCATGTACTTCAAGATCCTCATGGTACTCATATGAACAGTCACAATCAAAGCGTGACTGAGATACATCATTCTTTAGATGACGACTTTACAACGAATATTATGGATTAAGAATACTGATCAGCGATACGGATTTGATATTTTTGGAACATCATGATGTCTTGCCGGCATCATTGAAAACTGTTGACCGCTTCTCTCTTGCAGGAAACAAGCCTATTTTATGTATACAATGATTGTCTTTTTGAATTTGGTGCTAATACTGTTATATGGAATATGGAATAGGTCTTTGGATTATGGACGCGGATATTCTCTAATGGACGACGGCTGGATTATGAATGACGGACTAGACGCTTGTAATTCCAATTTGCGAAACATATTGTGCGAGAAGAATTATAGGGAATAAAAGAGACAGGAACTGGACTAGATCGTTGGTTTGTACAACAAAGCAACGGGAGCACCATGAGCCAAGCTCATTAGCGTGTCTCCTAGAATAAATTGCTTTAACAGAAAAACGTTTCGATTTCAAATACATATAACAATTATTCTTTACAGAAAGCATTGTAATACGGTACGGCTTCTCGGGTGTAATGCTGTAATTCGGTCTTTCAATAGCTCGATAAAAGTCGTTCACTCCATGGAACATCATATATTAAAGATGTAATCAGCCTCAAAATGGATGGATTTTGTAACCTCTCCCCTGTGCGCTTTTTCAGCAGGGAAGATTACCAAAGCATCATATGTATTATATTTGACGATAGTGGGATCGTCATATACAACGAATGCAAGAATATCTTGTCAGAGAAATTTGTAACTCTGTCCGCTTCGACGGCTTTTCTGTCTCGCCATTGAGTGTGTGTTGTACGCGGAGAGGAAAATGACGTCACTGCGTGACGTATGAGTGACGTAGCGACGCTCACGAATTTGAATGCTGCACAGCTGCAGCCATGGGATAACGTCATGGCTCGTGCCCACGGTTCGGTGATGTCGCATAGCGTACGTTGGCAGAATGCACCATACGTGTATACGCTTGTTGACACGGCCGTGGAAAAATAAACGGCATGCCATGCTGTTTATTTTTGGAGATCAACTCCTTCTATTTTCTCGTGAATGGTGGAAACAAGTTTAGTTTTTTGTGGTCAAATGTGTTTCATTTTGTACCTGTTGTAACATATGTCACTTTCGCCGAGTTTGAGAGACATCGATTTCAGCCCAGATTTGAGGCTGATTACATCTTTAATATCTATGTTTACATCTTGTGAATTGATGAAGAGTTAAAGCAGTAGTGTCGCATGCTAGCATGTTTATAATTTTGCTTTTGCTGTACGATAGTAATATTGGAATTTCCGACTCCGAATGTTTTTGTGGATTACGCTTTCATATTAAATGTCCGGGCCATTCTCGCCGATAACCGGAATCAATGACACTTGCTCTGTTTGAAATATATAAAACATATATAGAAAAGTCGTATTAGTGGCAGTTTTACTATTCTATTACATCAGTTCAGTTGTCACTGTCACCCCATGTTCCATGCTCTGAAGCACTTTTGTCACAGTTACAGCAAAGAACAAACACATTATGTGCGGAAATAGCTGATGACATTCTGTATTTTATTCGCATTCCTTAAACATGCGAAATCACCTATTCATACCTTTAAGCCATTTCGCGCTATAGCATGCAAGTTAACGTATTTACCAGACAATTGGAAAATTCTCCAGATAGATCCTTTTGTGGAGGACGATCGAACATGACACTTAGATGGATTTGTAGCTCTCAGACATCTTGAACTAACGTAGGCGATAAAAGAGAGGTAATGTCTCCAGCTCTAACAGATGCCCTTGGTGGAAATAACATCACTCTGAGGTATTCGCCCCCTCTATACATCAATACTCTGTTGACAGTTCCAACTAATAGGACCACTAAGTTACCCTGCTTTATCCGAACATCGGTCTGCCACTGTTGTACGTGTGTGACAGATAACCATTCGGAGTGTGATGGTAGTCATGGCTTTCATGATCGCCTTCATCTATATCTTGTTTTCACACTCTTAAAATTATTCAGGGACATTTCCTGAATTACAGGTAGTTTCCCCAAATTGCAGGATGTATAACTACATTTCAATTTCAGGGAGTCAAATGCCCTGAATTTCTGGAATTATTCCCTGGATTCAAATGTGAATGTTCTGGAATCCAGGAAATGGTCCTGAATAATCAGGAATAATCGTTGAATGTTTTGAGAGTATATCTAACACTAAAGGTGACCGCAAAGTTGTTATGTCGAAAAAAATAGGACAAGCGACAGATGATAAATATCGGAGTGAAAACAAGTTTAAAGGTGTTATATCATATATATTAGATTCATTTTCATTCGATATACTCGAGCTTGATACATTTACATTTCGTTTATTGTTAATTCTGGAATATTTTAAAGATTTTCAAATGGAATCGCGCCTGATCGAATCCTCTCAATGGCAGAGTTGGTGCAATTACAACACATATAAGGGAAGTGGGAAGAGGTGCCGACATACTGACAGAGCCACATGACTTCACAGTATAGTTTTCCGGTTAACCTATTCTAAAGCACATACCAAGAATCTAATGATTCGTAATATGTGTTGTATCTCAGGTACGCTTTTATTGTACCTGTTCATGTGGCAACTTGAATGATATGACCACACGGCCCCCAGCACCGGCATAAGCGGTATTAGATACAAATCTAGTTCTATGTCCATCCTGTTAGGGAGATTGTGCACCACTGCTATTACTCATATCGCAATACGAGTACACCTTGCATATAGAACTAATGAAGCCGTCAACGGGTCAGCTATATATTGCGTTTTAAATCGAATATTGGATGTGATACGGACCATTTCCTGCCATGGAGGCTACAAAAATGTGTAGATCATATAAAACCTTGATTTCTATCAGGAAAATGTATATAAAAATGTAGCGGTCGAGAGCATAGCATAAGGAGGAAGCGCGTATGGACTTAAATGCATTACTCTAATTCGCCATACTATGCTGTTATCGTTGTATTTTTTTATTGGTGTGGCGAATGTAAATTCGTATAATATTGACGACCACACATGAGAATGAATGAAGGAACACAAACCCATCTCATCCAGATGCAGACCCACACAGTTTGATGATCACTGAATTTTGAATGGCCATCACCACTAATACTTCAACATACAATCAAATAACGCTATCGTTGGTTTTACCAGCGTATTTATTTTTATACGGAAATCAGAGATCGACGAATATGCTATGCGTATTTCAACGCCTCTCTCGATACATGAAATACAGAAATAATGATGATGACAAGGTAAATAAAAATATATATGTATCAAGCTAATGTGAGAGACAGAAAAAATTAATGACAGAGCGACATGTATGACAAATTGAAAGTCTACTAAAATGATACCTATAATACACAATACATCTATACGTAGAACCATTATGAATTACAGTGATCAGGGAGTAATTCGTCAGTGTTCTTTACAAAATAGATGTATTTATACACAGTATCACCAGGTACACGACATATGGTAAAACAGGATTATATATTGCAAAAGGTGCCTCGTATTGTTGATACCAACATGTTTACATGATATAGCTAGGTGCCTCATATTATGCGTCAACATATTTACATACGTTTAGCAATGAGCCACGAAAAATAAGTTATATTAGATGAGATAACTTCACTAAAACATATGTACTTGAGTATTACCAAGAGTTTATATGAATTTCGAGATTTTTCGAAATATTATAGGAGACACACATTTCATTCCACAGTTGTATTATGATTTCCAATATGTGTATATACAGGGGTATGTACGGGGTTGTATGGACTAATGCCGTCTGCTTATATCTATAGATGTGATTGGTTAGTTATAAATATTCTCTGCCGTAATACTCCTCGAGGTAAGACCCCATGATCTCGTTAATAGTCGTTGGCCACACAGGGGTATCGCTGAGCAGAAGATTGTGTGAAATTACTCTAATTTCCATTTTCTATCTTGTGCTGTCAAAAGAGTTTTCATTTCTATTATGCTTAATGGAATCTCTATCGATTTATATGTTTTAGAAAGTATCGGGGTATATTCCCCCTATTGGTTGCATTGGCACAATACATTTTTTCTCAAATTACAATATGACGGTAATACACCGGATATATTGTCATCTTATGCCCTGGATGTATGAGCCTCAAGAAAAATCGTTTTGAGAGCTATCAATTATTTAGTGCTCCAGATTAAGCTGCTTCCATTGCGAAGAGGTTTGGCTGAATTCGATGGCCTTAGTTTATTGCGCGTTCAAGATTGGGTCATTCTACGAACGACACGTCAAACTTTTCTCCAATAAGAAGTATTAAGGATCCACGAACTGTCACTTCAAACGACAAAGGCATCAGATGCGGCAACAAAGTGAAGAATCAAATTAAAGCCACAAGTGATAGAATTCAGTTAACCGCACAGACTTCGATTACGCTCCGGTAAATAAAATTTTCCTCACAGGATTGCAGACTAATAGAGCTAGGACTTCAATATCGATAAATGCTATGGAGACCGTTCCTTATAAATTTTATGGAGATCGAAACTAGCCTATGTTTATGTATACCACGATTGTTTTTTTTTATTTCGTACTAATGCTGCTAGATTAATTAGGTTTTTGGATTGTGGACGCAAAACCTATTTAATGGTTGATTGCTGGGTACTGAATGACGGACTAGACGCTTATATATTGTTCACCATACCATCTTTGCGGTCATTTCAATGACAACCTGATCCAATCGGGTGTGGGTTAATGTTAATATTACAATAAATCATGCATGGAACTTTATCATAACACAATACAGGGAGTGAAATCATGATACGAAATATATCCTGAGATGTGTAAACCCGAAAACAGCTAACTTTCATATCTCAATCACAGTGAGAGTTATCACTGAGAGAGTATGATACGCAGCCCCTGCAGGCTATAGTCGGAGTATGTAGATGAGCACATAGAGCGCCACTTAAATGGTATTTTGAAAACGAAAACTAACGCGAAAATTTTATTTTAATTCGAGCGCTTTCTCCATAAATCAACAATGTTATCTGCAAACGGATTTATTGTTTGAACATGTTGAACGGCCGGTGAAATATCCATTCCAAGATTATTGAAATTGTCGCTTCAGTAATATAGTAATTTAAGGCGTCACACTATTTACTGTCCCTAAAAGATATAAATTTTCGGAGTTAAATCCCATCATATGGATATCATGTGCCGTCTATTGATATAACCTTCCGAAAGGACAATCATGGTCAAATTCGGAATCGCGACCGTGAGAGGTCATCGTCAGGAAGATGGTCGTTTATTCCTACCTCCACTAGCACATTTCTACACCATCTCCGAAACGACAGATCCGGAATTATAAGAGCTTACGAGTTGACACTCTGTGACTTTATAGCCTATGATATAAAGATTTCTTCGAGCCAATTTTCATATCGCTTCCATCGGAGAATCATATAATAAATAAAGTTGAGGCCTTGGTGTGAATAAAAAGTTGAGCTTCGTCTTTGTCTTCAAAATGTTTGCCAGAATCATAAGATAAATAAAGTTGAGGCCTTGAAGGTGTGAATGAAAAGTTGAGTTTCGTCTTTGTTTTAAAAATGTTTGCCTGTTCACTTATAAAAGTGACAAAACATATTTCCCGTCACATACTGTAAATTTCTTACTATTCGTGTTTTTCCGCGAAGAATAGTTCTCGCGTTTACAACTTCCATTTGGTGAATATTTGAAATTCCTACGAAGTAGGCTACAGATCGCAAATTGTCCGGTAATGAGTGAGTCAGTGAGACAGTCAGTCAGTCAGTCCATCCGAATCCTTTCGTCGGCAAAATAAGGAGAACCGTTGACATTAGAACCTTGATTTTTGGCATGAACGTGCATTAGGGCATTGTTACCAGCAAGTTCTGAGCTGACCGAATTCTCATGAAAATTTGATTTATAATTATTTTTTTTTATTATTTATTGATGGCTCAGCGAGTGCACTGTCATGCCCATCGGGAACCCTTGGCTGTAAGTTTCACTGTTCCTACGAAGTAGGCTACAGATCGCAAATTGTCCGGTAATGAGTAAGTCAGTGAGACAGTCAGTCAGTCAGTCAGTCCATCCGAATCCTTTCATCGGCAAAATAAGGAGAACCGTTGACATTAGAACATTGATTTTTGGCATGAACGTGCATAAGGGCATTGTTACCGGCAAGTTCTGAGCTGACCGAATTCTGATGAAAATTTGATTTATAGTTATTTTTTTAATTATTTATTGATGGCTCAGCGAGTGCACTGTCATGCCCATCGGGAACCCTTGGCTGTATGTTTCACTGTATATATAACACAGTACAAAATCTGGTGGGATATGCCATCCGTAATTGTTTTTATGAAATAGGAAATGCTAATTTTCCATCATTTGTTAGTGCATTTATCTACACTGCTATTACCAACTTGCCAGCCTCAATACACACAATTCAGTACTTTGTTATAGATATATGTAAACTGTGGCCTTTATCGTGTATCCTATTTCACATCCAAAAATTTCATCACAGACCACATCAGGCTACAAATTCGGGTCAAATTGCCCACTGATGGTGAAATATCCTACATCAACCAATGAAGTCAGCCTGGTGCAATAATCCAGCAGAAGAAAGAAAGATGTGGTATCATCCTTCAGATTAGTCTGTGTGAGCAACAATGATAAAAGTTTACTGAGGATGAAACAAAGCCATGACGGCATATTTAAAGGATCTTAATTTATTTTCGTTGGGTAGAATTTAACTAGATAAAGCAACTTTGATCATGATGTGAAAATATGAGCACATGCTTTACCATGCTTTGCTCAGCAGAGGGCGCACATTCAGTTGACAAACAGCGATGACGTCGCAGGGCAAGGTACATGTATGTATATATACTGCTGTCACCGCTTGGAGGTATTTTGCAATTTCCAATAACAATCAGGATGTCGTTTGTCCATACCAGTTGTGGATGAATTATATCTAAGGCCCTTGCAGACTATATAATTTCATATAAATTTCCAAAATAAAATTATTGAAACACTATATCTGTATATGGTTTAACAGCTATTCCTACGAAGTAGGCTACCATTTGCAAATTGTCCGATAATGAGTGAGTGAGTGAGTGAGTGAGTCCATCCGAATCCTTTCGTCGGCAAAATAAGAAGAACCGTTGACATTAGAACCTTGATTTTTGGCATGAACCTGCATTAGGGCATAGTTACTAGCAAGTTCTGAGCTGACCGAATTCTGGTGAAAAATTTATTTATAATTATTTTTTTATTATTCATTGATGGCTCAGCGAGTGCACTGTCATGCCCATCGAGAACCCTTGGCTGTATGTTTCACTGTGACTTTTGAAGATTCCCTGATACGGCATATCACGTTGGACACACCGGTTCTCGTAAAATCAGCGAAGTTAAGCGACTTTGAGACCGGTCAAGACTTGGATGAGTGACCTCGTGCTGTACTGCTGGGCTGATAAGTGTCCAGGGTAATAGGAACTGAGGGCGATAATAGTTGCTACGCTAATGACTCATCAGCGGTGACATCTGGGAAAGTTAATAGTACCCACTGTCAATTAGAGACTGCTATATAAATTCTCTCACGGTAGCACATAGGACCCCCAAATCATCTCTCGAGTACACACTTAAATCATATCAAACCATACTCCGTAGGTCCTGTGACGTTAGTCACACTGCCATGTGCACATAGAAACACGAAAAAGAAGACATTTAATGAAAAAACTTCGTATCCGTAGCAGCTTGCAAAGTGGGCCTACTGTTATTGTTGTTGTGGTTACATTCACATGCAAATGTTTTCAAACTACATTGTGTACAATGTCTTGATGATATGGCACACAGATATATGTTCTAGATCTAGTTTTAACCCTATCTGGCCTGGGATTTTTTGGTCCAGGCCACATAAGTCTTGGGGGGGGGGCGAAATCCCCTAATTATTTATCTTACCCTTCCAGCTAGTGGGCTGAAACTTACCACACTATACCCTTGTGTCAAACTCTAATAGAAAATAATATTAAAAAATCCTAGATGACCGCTTTGATGACGTCACATTGACGTCATTTTTAAAAACGACATATTTCGTCGATTTTTCAGTCAGATTTATTTGTATTCACGCAATTTCTCCGCGAAAGCTGCATGATAAATTGGTAAATGTCAATGTGATGTAAAATAAAATAGTTTTTACTCACTTTTCATCACAGAAAAGCAGATATTTTGAAGACAAATTAGGAAAACATCACTTTTCTGGTATCCACATGGCTGTAATCTTGAATTTACCCATCATCCTCTGCTCTGGGTTTTAAGCAAATAGCCTCAAAATGATCCCAATATGATAAACTATAAAGTCGCGGAGTGTCAACCCTCAATTTCTTGTCGTTCCGGAGATAGCACAGAAAGGTTTGTCCCCCCCCCCCCCAGGACTGGTAGGATTAAACAGTTAAAAATTTACCTACATGCTGAGGAGGACACTATTTTCTTCGAAATCTACAACTACGGCAGTTACCATAGAAAAAAGTCTAACAAGATTCGAAATCAAATCGACGGTAAAATAGCCATGAAAATGCGGTTTGCTTTCAATGGTCAGCAATCTTCGTTTAACGGTCATCATTGAATAGTCTTCGGTAAACCGTCAACCAGAAGGGTCATGGCTTTCTCTTATGTCGACTCAACGACAAGAGAGACCATTACAGTTTTCACATAGTTAACTACCCATTTCTAAATAGCAATATTCCAGAAGGACCTGCATACGGCGTATACATATCTCGCCTGAATCATGCGCAGACTGTAACCATTTTAATCAACGTAACAAAATGTTACTACAGAAACTTGTTAAATACGGTTATACCGCCAAACGCCTCCCAAATTCCGTGAAAATTTCGTACTCTGACGAAAAATACGATCGTAGCGTGCAAGATTTATGGCACTACGTTCAGTGACTTGTGTTTAATTCCGCTTAACTCGGGGACTAGGGGTCGTTTTAAAATCATATCTCCAAGGTGTTCAAATGAACGACAAGAATCAAGTCATGACTGAGATATATACTCTGGAGAAATACTTGGTAATTATTGCTCGAAGATTTGTGGTCCTTGATTAGGATTTTATGTAAAGAACATCATCATGCCTTGTTGACATTATTGAAAAACGTTGACACCTTCTCTCTTGTAAAAAAAAACATCTTGTGTTAATTATTTTTATTTCATGCACATTTAGAATTGGTGTCAACTCTCATACGAAATAGGTCTTTCGATTATTGACACGAAAATTACTGATGGACGACGGCTGACTATTGAATATCGGATCTGACGCTTGCTATTCTTACATCGACTTTCTGCCAACGGTATTCGCTCAAGTTCTTTTCCGCATTTACTTCGGACTGTTCCGTTTCTGTCGCTTGTCTTTCCTGTTCTGAAAAGTTCAAATGAACGCAAATAGAACCGAATGCACCAAATAATTGGATAGAAGAGCCCAATTGTACCTGTATTCATTTTTCGCATTGATGGAATCGGTGAATCTTTTTAACCGTCACAACTTGACGTCATTCGCATGTGTTTCGATTCATTCAGACGTATTCTGGACATTCAATCGAGAGTGGATTTCGGACAGAGATATCTTGCCCGATTATACTTTTAGTATTTTCTTCAGTGTTTCACTCATTTACTGTTAGTCTGATACATATTCTCTCATTACGTTCCGTTGGTTAACAAATCTCAGTTTGGCAAATGTTAGTATGATTTTTTTTATTTTCGAATAAAAGCTCCTAATGTTAAGAAAATCAAAGGTATATCATAATCGACAACAGGCGACATTCTGAAAATTGGTTCGATCATCGTGAGTTTTTCTCTATGTAATCTAGAAAATAGTGAATACAGAGAATTGTTACTGTTTTGGTGTTTTTTTGGAGGGGGGACAAAAATTCTTCCATTGCAACAAGAGAAAGGTTGGTGTGCTCAAACATTACATGATTTGGCTTAGTCTACGTTTGAGGAATAGATACAGAGAGGAAGCTATACCTATCTCCATGGACCAACATTTATTTTAATTTACGTTCAGTGCTTGCGAGTGAATGTTGAGGGGCTTATGAAGTACCATCGTGCGCTAACATTGTTTACTTTATTATTATCATTCTCTTTAACGTTTTTAGAGAGAGAGAGATTGTTATTTTTACGCGGAATGTATTGTTGGTCGACGCTTGCCTACCGACTGCCTGAGCTTTTGCTACTTGTATCGATATTTCCAATCGAAGAAACTGAGTTGAGAATAAAGCATCGTGAAAACGTATATGTTTTCTAGCCTGTAATCGGTTGCAATCGGTTTATATAACATTCGCTGTTCATTGTCACTTCTGTGCCAATGCTCATAAACGCTTCTCTAAAAATTGCCGTAAATAGCTGCAAGAACAAACAAATCACGTCCATTCCTATTGAAGTAACTGC
Source organism: Hanleya hanleyi (assembly GCA_036873755.1). NCBI lineage: Eukaryota > Metazoa > Mollusca > Polyplacophora > Lepidopleurida > Hanleyidae > Hanleya > Hanleya hanleyi. The sequence continues at coordinate 138,745 of JAVTVY010047504.1, read as the reverse complement.
AGTTCTGTCTATTATTCGTGTTTTCTCAACGTAACGTGCTAAACACCTAATTCATACTTCTAAGCTACCATGCGTAATTGAAAACGTTGAAGTGTTTGCCAATCACGCATGGAATTGGAAAATTCTCTACACGGACGAGTTCTTTCAGGACGTTCAATGCCGACATTTAGATGGATTTGAAGCCCTCAGACATCTTGAACTAGCGCAGCTGATAAAAGAAGCATTATGTCTACATCCCTAACCTATACCCTTCATGGAAATAGCATTACTCTGAGGTATTCACCTCCTCTATATATCAATACTCTGTTGACAGTTTCAACTAATAGGACCACTAAGTTACCCGCCTTTCTCCCAACACCGGTTTGTCACTTTTGTTCGCGTGTCAGAGATAACGAGTCGGATAACGTATGATGATACTCGAGACTTTTTTTCTTTTCGTCTATATATTCGTTTTATCTAGCACTTAGGTGACTTGTTATATTGAATACAAGATTTGACAAGCGATAGATGATACATATCTGAGTGAGGATAAGGTTAAATTTTTATATCATAGAAATATTACATTCATTATTCATTTTCGATCGAAAAACTTGACACATTAAAAAATAGTCCAGAAATGCATTGCATCCTATTCAGATTTCGCAGTAACAGAAAGCGATATTTCTCAGACCGCGTTTAATGATTTCACATTCGAGATTTCAGAAATGAATCCGGCATATCCTGCTTTATATTCAGGAGGGCATAGAGTATATTGTTGTGACTCCAGTGATAATACTCGATCAACTATTGTGCAGGTTTTACCTGTTGAAAGTGTGTCATGACTACAAAACTGATATTCTACTAAGTGAAGCCTTCACATAGGGAGATAAATTTAGTTCTTGTTTCTCAAATTGCAAGGTGATGGTGATGCAACCGCAAGGCATACTGCAATTGTAGAATTGCTATTTCTGCATATAAAGTCTGTCGCAATGGTTGATGCATTGGCAAATAAAGGAAACTTTAACAGAACTGTAGTTCTGAGGAATCAGATTGATCCTAGTGTATTTCTTTCGATAATTCCTGAATTTTCGAAGGATTCAAATTTTTTTTAAGCTTTGAACGACAATTGATCTGTCCTGCAATTCGAAGAATATACCATTTCCGACAAACTATCATTTATCTGTGCAAATTACCGGTAACGTCAATGCGAACGTAAGTAATAGTTTTCACTTGAGAAAGTTGACACTGGCAAACATTTCGAATTAAAAACTGTTTGCGACCACATCGTAGTGATTTAATGTTTCTTGATATGCTGGCTTTCTGCCTTGAATGCTACTAGCTGGCGCAAAACATCAATGCATGCTTGTCGCAAGGTTTTGTCACACATAAATCAAGAAATTGTATCAATATATCACAAAGGCAGCTTCAAATTGTTTTTGGAGAATACTGTGAGCTCCTCTTGACATAAATAAACGACTAGGCTGCTCGGATATGTGTTCTCCGGGCTTTGAATCAAGGATATAAGAGGCTGGGGTCTGACGTCAAAACTTGTACTAACCATGTACTCAACTTATACAAAATCGTCATGTGAATAATAGCGCTACTAGTAGATGTATATACCACCGGAGCAAAATGTGCATTATCTACGTCATCCGAAAATGAATTTGAATGTGCAAATTCAGTAGAATCCCAATGGGGATTTCAACAAAATTAAACATAGAAGTTTCGCTTCGATGTGAAACTTATATTTCTGTTTGACAGAACAAATCTTTTTTGATCAATATTTAGCTAGATTTTGGCTGTACAGTTCATCTACGTGTCTAGTTCTATCGTTGTATCTTGAACGATTCAGATATTGGCTTCGATTATCAGAGGGCACGTTTTAAGGTATCGCTGTTGCCAACTCAACATAGATGACCGGCTATTCTAACATGTTCCACGTTATAGCCGTGCGCTGATTGGTCCAGACCTCAAAACATACCGAGATTATCACACGATAATCTTCATTTGTTTGTTTGTGATCTGTTTCATTCACGTGCCGAACTGGTGACGTCTCATTCTTGTGACGCAGTGCTACAAAGCTGAGCAACGATTGGTTCATTCACTGCGCAGTGGGCGGATTTCACACAGCTGCAGCTCGTGAACGGACAGCACTCGCGAGCATGGCCTGCAAACCAGTCACAAAAATCTTGCATCAAAACGGGATAAATTTGCAGAAAATTTGCCATTCCGCTTATGAAATGAGGAAATAGTTATCATTGTGCATGTTAGAATGGAGTTAATGACCTTCTTAGTGAATATTATGGTGTAATAATTTTTCGATGTTTAGTTTTAGACCTCATCAAAAAACCTCGCGGCTTCGCCGCTCGGTTTTTTTGATTGACGGTCTAAAGCTAAACATCGAAAAAATTATTACACGACAATATTCAGTAAGAAGGTCATTAACTCCTAAGTATCTCCTTCCACGAAGGATATAATTTGAATTATTTTTTGGACCCTAGCGAGTTTAACCCTATCTGGCCTGGGCTTTTTGGGACCTGTCCAGGCCTGCCCTCTCCCCGTCATTATTTTTCTTACCCCTTGCGCTAGGGGGCAGAAGCTTACCATACTATACCCTTGGATCAAGCTCTACCAGAAAACATAAAAACATCTAAGATGGCCGCTTTGATGACGTAACAGACGTCATTTTCAAGAGAAACATTTTTTGGTCGATTTTTCGGTCAGATTTTCCAAATTTATTATTTATGAAATTTCCCCGGAAAAGCTGCATGATAAATTAGTAAATATTAATGTGATGTGAAATAAAATAGTTTTTGTCCACTTTTCATCGCGGAAAAATAGAAATTTTGAAGAAACATGACGAAAACATCACTTTTCTAGTACCCCACTTGGCCGCCGTGTCGAATTTACCCATGATCGTCTGTTTGGGTGGTTATGCAAATAGGCTTAAAATGACCCCAACATGAGTTTCAGCTCTCCATTGTTTGTCATTCCGGAGCGTAGAAAGTTTCGTAGGGGAAGGGGGGGGGGGGCATTTTGGCCCCTCCAGGGCTGGTAGGGTTAAGAAGGTATAACGAACAGTCGAACGAACTAACAATGAATCACTGGATGTTTAACAATAGAAATACATTTATTTATAATCACCAGACATTTCCTGACAAGGGAGAAGCGATCAATTATAAATTAAGCTATGACATCTAATGTTGCTATAATAGTTTTTATCACTGACCAGTATTATTTTGTCCGAATGAATTTCTAGTACTTTTTCTTGAGTATTCTATCTAAGGTATTATATTGTTACAGTTCATATTGCACATCCCGGTCCCTAGCCCCAATTGCAAGTTCCTTGGAGATAGGCACAAGTAGCGCAGCCTAGTACCAAATATAATGCACAGTATTATATAATCGTAGTTTAATTTGAATAACGTTGGGGACAACGTTCGGTGGTATAGCCTTGTTGAATCAGCTTCTGCAAAACTATGTTGTGACGCTGATAGAAAGCATCACATTTTACAGAAAATCTGGAAATGCTAATGGGCAAGTGATAAATACACAAAATGCAGGCACTTCCGTAATACCATATTCCATAGAGGCGTAGTTAAAACTGTCCTAATCATAATCACCTCTCTTGTATTTTCAACGAGAGAGAAAGCAATATTCATCTTGATACATGTATGGTTGTAAATTTGATTGAACGCGACATACGATAGTGGTAGGGAAAGATGTCGACGTACTGACATGAAGTCACATGAAGCCACGGGTCAATATGCTGACTGCATCATATCTAAATGCATCGGAAGATGTTGTGTATCTCAGTCACGCATATATTTGCAGCTGTTCATACAATAGTGTGGATCTCCCAGTTGAACTGTAAATAGTTTCCTTCAAAACAAGTGATGGTGGATATATATCCTTGGTGGCGTCACCAATACAGGGTTTTTTCAGAGCAAATATGTCGTCTACAGCGTTTGGAGAGTAAGGAAGATCGGATTTGAGTTTTATTTCTGTATTATAGTCGTATTCATAAGGGGATACATGAGGCATTATCTTTACGTTTGAGTAACCAGAAAGCGTTTTCTTGTTGTGTCAATGAAACCCGAGATACATCGGGAGCAACTGCAAAATATGCTATCATAGTGTATCATGCCTGCCAAGATGTTTCCTGTCGTGCTTCATGGAATATTATTCTATCGCGACATTTGTCGTATGTTTCCCACTTACACGCTGATTGCAAACTGAGATCAACCCTACTTTTCCGGTAAAATCTTGCTGTACCAGTGGGGTTTCTTGAATACTGCTCCACTTGCAGAGGTGATAATATCACGCGATTCCAGCCTGAGCACTCTTCCAGATTTAACTCACGCTTGGTTAGAAACTGCACTTATGAAAATATCAATATTCGTGTTTTAATCAGCCGTCAACTAACGTCTATGAGAATATTTGCGTTTTATTCATCTGTCAACTAACGTCCATGAGAATATTTGCGTTTTATTTAGCCGTCAACTAACGTCCATGAGAATATTTGTTTTATTCAGCCGTCAACTACCGTCGATGAGAATATTTGCGTTTTATTCAGCCGTCAACTAACGTCCATGAGAATATTTGTGTTTTATTCAGTCGTCAACTAACGTCCATGAAAATATTTGCGTTTTATTCAGCCGTCGACTAACGTCCATGAGAATATTTGTGTTTTATTCAGCCGTCAACTAACGTCCATGAAAATTGTTATGATCAAATCGCAATAATTTTCTTGTATCAATCAGTACTTACTCAAATCTGCATTATGGAGGTGTTATACATGTACGTTGGTCGCTCTGGCAGAGTAAGAATTTATTGGATTTCAGGTCTAGCAGTGTCATCGTTTCGGACATCTCGATGGACAGCGACTGTCTGTTAAGGGTCTAGAAATAACAAATCTCATTCCGCTCTTGCTCGAGAGATTCCGGTTCTGGGTTAATCAAGATCCCAATGTATTTCAACACTCTCGCAGTCGCGTCCTTTCTCGTGAAGTCGGCGTTCTTTGCTATTTCATGTGTTCGCATACTACATGAAATATATTTTGAGAGCAGTTATCTCTCGACATACTATTGATAATTGTATGGTCTACTGAATGAAATAAACACGCCTGATCCTTCCGAGCAAGGTATTATGGGGGATTTCTTGAGACTGAATGATTTACCGGTCCTAACGCTTGTGTATATACATTTTCATACAACATTGTGCATTAGCATATATTTAATCAACTTCAATAATAGCTTTGTCAATATGAATGTATTGGCTAAGATGTGAGTGAGGGTAAATGGGCGCAGGAGAAGACAGGGTCCTCATGGTATGCATGATAACACGGCCATTAACCGTCCAACTGGGTCAAAGATAGTCCTTCCCCGAAGGTATTGTCAGAAGTGATTGTTGAATTTATGCACACTAACGTTCCCTCACTCTTTTCGAAAATGGTGGCATCTCTTAGCCGACAGCAATATACACATTATTATGACCATATGGAGAAAACTCCCACTCTAATCTTCTCCATAATGCCATCGTTATGCAATATGGTGTCATAAGCGGTGCGCCGATGGACACAAGGACTCTAGTGCCGCTGTGGAGATTTGATGTGTTTTCCGTATTTTGATTATTTCTGTCTAAAAAAAATAAATAAAGAATGACTCCTTTTGTGGCTGCCGAATGGAAAATGGAGAAAGCAACGAACACATTCCATGAGTAATGTTTGAGACCAGACGAACTTGTAATCTTGTTCAGTCAAGATATCTGTACCGAGGCATGTTTGTTCACATCAGTTATAATAAAAGCGTTGTTGTATATATTCTAATTCTGGGGAGAGATTCGTACTTTCATTTCGATCAAATAATAATCAGTGATCAGGATTGGTCGTTGTCTTGCTGCAATAATCGATTCTATGGAATCTTATGAGCTTGTATTCATTACATTTTTTTAGTTCATGTAGTTTCCCGTTTCGGATGCCATCAGCTTTAAGCGAATAAGGCGTTCCAAAGGGAACGAAATTTTTTAATCGACGACGGCAAACAAATACGCGATTAGGAAAACCAGCCAAACCGCCAATTGCAAAGTAGTCTTGATCCATTCAAACGTAATGAAGACACACTCATGAGACTGTTTCCCACAGAGGTATCTCTTATGATTTGGCTTATTTCTACATTTCTATCGGTGTTATGTATGTGCTGTGTTCAGGTGATATTAAAATCCATACATATTCTCTTGCTACTTTTCATTGATCCTTGAAATGTAGTGGGGTGGAAAATCTCACATTGACAAATGCTGACGGGATGGTTTATATAGTAAATAGAGAGAAACACATATCAATCATTAAAATCACACCAAGTAGTACTGGAATCTATGCTGGGTCGACATCGGGCCTTACGGACTAGTCTTTTGTGTTCATTGCCGTCATTTACATCTGACGACGATACAGCTCACCAATCGCCAATGTACGAGTTGTCACAGCGAAACAGCTCACCAGTTACCAGTATACGAGTTGTCAGAGCATTTCCATCATAGCTCTCTAGATTTGTATCTTATGCCGGTGCTAGGGGTCGTGTGGTCATATCATCCATGTTGCCACATGAACAGGTGCAATAAAAGCGTACCTGAGATACAACACATATCACGAATCGTTAGATTCCTGGTATGTGCTTTAGAATCGGTTCACCAGAAGACTATTCTGTGAAGTCATATGACGCAGTCAGTATGTCGGCTCCTCTTCCCACTTCCCTTTATATGTGTTGTAATTCAACCGGCGTTCAAAGATCAATGTTTCAGTCAGTAATCGAAATACACTTTACGTTCGGCAGCACTAATTTCCAACAGTCAAAATTGGCCTTTTGTCAGAAATTGATTAATTGCATCCACGGAAAGTTTTGTATCTACAAGTGAAATATTTCATTACAAGTCCGTCATTCATTATTCAGCCGTCGTCCATCAAAGAATATCGCAAGAGAGAAGCGGTCAACATGGCTTGTCTTAGTCCAGGTTTAGGGGGTGTACGGTGTTTTGGGCTTCCAATTTTCATAACATATTTTGCAAGAAGAATTATCGGGAATAAAACAGGCAGGAACTGAACTAGGTCGATCATTCGTATATTAATATCTATGTTAACTGCTTGTGAATGGATGAGGCGTTTAAGCGGTAGCATGGTGTACTAGTGTGTTTATATATATTTATTCGCTGTAGGACAGTAATATTGGGATTTTTAACGTCGAATGTTATGGTGGACTACACTTTCATATTGAATGTCTCAGCCATTCTCACCGATAATGAAATCCCATGACATTTGAATGTGTTTGCAATTAAGCGACATGAAAACGTATGTCATTAATTCTGTACTATGGGCAGTCCGCTCTTGTATCTCTTATTGGTGGCAGTTTCCAATAGTTTCCAATGATTTCGACAAGACATCATGATGTTCTAAAATATCAAACCCGTATCGCTGATCAGTATTCTTAATACATATGATTTCTTTGTAAAGTGGTTATTTAGAATATGATTTACCTCAGTCACGCTTTGCGTCTGTTCATATGAACACTGTGAGGGTCGTGTAATACATGGGTTCATACTATTTTTACGACAGTTCAGTCGTCACTGTCACCCCATGTTCAATGCAATGAAGCACTTTTGTCAGGGTTACAACAAACTGAACTGAACTAACTGATGAAATTCTGTATTCCATTCGCATTCCTTAAATGTAATTTGCAAAATAACCTACTCACACATTTAAGCCACTCACCCAATAGCAAAAGTTAACCTATTTATCAGACTATTGGAACATTCTCCAGAGAGATCCGTTTGTTAAGGACGATCGAACATGACACTCAGATGGATTTGAAGCTCCAAGACATCTTGAACTAACGTAGGCGATAAAAGAGGTAATATGTCTTCAGATCTTACAGATATCCTTGGTGGAAATAACATTACCCTGAGGTATTCGCCCCCTCTATACATCAAGATTACATGTATGTTAACAGTTCCAACTAATAGAACCACTAAGTTCTCATCCTTTATCCGAACACCGGTCTGTCATTGTTGTACGTGTGTGACAGATAACGATTCGGATGTCATGACTTTTTTCTCTCCTTCATCTATATATTGTTTTTAATATAAACTATTCAGGAAAATTTTCTGAATTACCGGGATTTCCCTAAATCGGGGGATGTATAACTACAATTCAATTGTTCCAGGGAAACAAACGTCCTGCATTTCTGGAATTATTCCTTGGATTCAGTGGTGACTGTTCTGAAATCCAGGAAATGGTCCTCAATTTCGCACCGAAATCTCTAAAACTGAATTTTAATTGAATGGCCTGAACTTTCAGGAATAATCCCTGAATGTTTTGAGAGTGTATCTAACACTTACGTGACCGCAAAATTTTTATGTCGAAAACAAAATATGACAGTGAGAATATTAAGGTTAGAGGCATTATATCATGTATATTAGATTCATTATTCATTTTCATCGATATACTCAAGCTTGATACATTGACTTTTCGTTTATTGTTAATTCTGGAATATTTTAACGACTTTCAAATGGAATCGTCTGAATGGCAGAGTTGGTGCAAGTCCAAACTTTAAGGGTGATTGTGCACACTGCTATTACTCATATCGCAATTAAGTATATTTTGCATAAAGAAGTAGGAAGCAGAAGGGTCTGTCCACCGCCCCAGGTGTTGTGATCAACTCAGAATGGCTGACTGAACGTTGATTGCTACAGTGATATAGTTTCCACGTAGTGAAGCATGGAAACTACATGTATGTAACCGAGATGCAACCCCAAGCGACATCTCATGGCTCATCTGCAAACCAGATTTGACGAGAATCTGAAGGCGTTCTCAATCCACATGTATTGCCCCTCAACCAAATTTGGACTTTGCCATCAGGCGAAACGCAATCCCAAGCGACATCTCATGGCATGGTATCGGCGTATGAACTTTGAATGCAAGTGTGCCAAACACAATCTCAAGCGACATCTTATGGCATATGAATACCTAATCTGAGAAGAATCTATTGAGCAGTTGTCAAACTATTGCTCTGAAACAAATTTCGGATTTTCCCAACAGGTTGTGCCACCTGTAGGCAGAAGCAGGCGAAATACAATCCCAAGGAACATCTCATCGCATGGTATCTTCATTCCAAATTTGAGAAAAATCCGAGAGGTGTCCTCAAGTGCCCGAAAACTAAATTTAGATTTTGACACCAGGTGGCGCCACCTGCAGATGCAAGTGGGAGAAACGCTATCTCAAACGACATCTGATGTCATGGTATATTCATACCAAATTTAAGAAGAATCCGATGATCGGTTCTCAAGTTATTGCCCGGAAACAAATTTGAGATTTTGTCACCAGGTGGCGCCACCTGTAGGCAGAAGTGGGTGGAGAGCAATCACAAGCAATATCTCATGGCAAGGTATATGCATACCAAATTTGGGAAGAATCCGATAAGCAGTTCTCAAGTTACTGTCCGGAAACCAAATTTAGAAGTTGCCACCAGGTGACGCCACCTGTACGCGCAAGTGGGCGAAATTCAATTACACGCGACATCTCATATGGCATGGTCTTTGAATACCAAATTTGAGAAGAATCCGATGAGCGTTTATCAAGAAAGGTAGGGTATTTCGGAGGAGTCCCACAAAGCATTTCAAAGTTATCGCTTACAGGACGGGAGAATGGAATGAACACTTGTGGCAACAGACAGATCTTGCTGAAACGCAATACCAATCAACATCTTGTCGCAAGGAATGCATGCCAAATTTCAGAACCAGTACACGCTTTCCAAATGTATTGCTTGTGAGAATTCACATGAATATTCATAGAAGGATGGAACGAACCCTAGTGGCACTACCTTCAGACAAATTTTGCTGAAATGCAATGCAAATCGAGGTCTTGTCACAATGCATATGCCAAATATCGGAAGAATTCGACAAAGCGTTTGAAAGTTATCGCTTGTGAAGAATTTGAGCGGACATGAGCGAACACGAACGCGTTGCGGCTGGGGACGATTTTTTCCCCCCAAATATCATTCACAACAGAAGAAGATACAATCGAAGTAGGAAGCTCCCGAGAGAATAAATTCAACTTATTCAGGCTGTTTCTGTATTTCAGACAACTGCCGCTTAGAGAAAATACTATTTTGATGTTTTGCACAATTAGTCATTTTCAAAAGATAATTTTCCACTTAAAGAAATATATATATTACTTTTCTCTTTCATCAACCCGTACTGCTACTAATTTTATTTTAATATTGGAGAAAGAACATTTCGAATATCGGAAGCCTGTTAAGGGCATGGAACTCCAAGATGAAACAAAATTTTATCCGATACAGTGGAGCATCAACTTTTTTACGGCTCATTAAAAGTGTACACTTTAAAGATAATTGAAAGTAAAATCCCTTCTTTTCTAATATCTTGCGGATAAAGCTTGTTTCAAGTAATTCCATGTCGAAAAGCCAAGATGTACTGCTAGAATATTTTGACGATTTTCGACAATTTTCACCCGTTTGTATCAAGAAGAATTCCCATGAAAGTGGAACAGTGTTAGACGTGTACCAAAGTTATTCAGCTTTTCAACACCCAACGATCAGTCCCTAATATCAAAGTACCCGGGGATTTCAAATTGAGTGACTCTTCCGCTATCGTTATGTAGATAAAACCGATTAAAACTCCAATCTTGAGTTCTGATGGAAGTTACTTAACGTCGAAACTTTCTACAAACACTGTTGGTCCTAGAGAGATTGGGATGGATGCCTAAATGTAAAATGTGGAAGAAAGGCCGGGTCCCAGATATACAGTGACATTTTCCAGATCACGGTACCTTCGTCCGTCTCTTACGCGTAATCCATCGATGTTGAGTCCATTGTATCAGGAATCATGCCTTGAGGTATTGGTGTAAATGTGTGTAATTATAGCGGCAAATCTACTTTGTGACAATTAGAATTGACCGTCTGCCTTTCTTATGAATCGTTCAACAAACCTCATGTGGCCTTCAGGCAAGATTAGTGTAACAGATTTCTATACCAAATTATATGGGATGTAAAGGACGACACAAGTCTGATACCTGAAAGCTATTTCTTCAATATATTGAACCAGTTCTGCAATTTGCATCGTTTTCTAATTCAACTATCATCTATTTAAATCATCATTGAATATCGCAAACCTCCTTCAACCATTTGAGCAGCCTTGTCGTTATTTTCTGTGGTGATATTAGTGGGCTGAAACTCACCATAATATACCTTGGATAAAACTCCATAAGAAAATGTAAAAAAATGTAATCCAAGACGGGCGCCATGATGACGTCACAGTTACATGTACGTCACGAAAGACACTTTTGAGAGGATTGATCGGTAACTTTTTTCGACCTTTATTTATGTGTTTTTCACGCAAAGCCTGCATGATAAATTAGTAAATAATGATCGAATGTAAAATAAAGTAGCTTTTGTCCACATTTATCGCAGAAAAGAAGGATTTTTTAAGAAAAATGAAGAAGTAATTTGTTCGGTACATGATCCTCTATTCAGGGGGATTATGCAATTAGGCTCAAAGTGACCCAAATATGATAAGCTATAAAGTCACGGAGTGTCTGTTCACAATGTTTTGCCGTTCCGAAGATAGGGCAGAAAGGGTAGGGTCATAATGGCCGTCCACTCGGAATGAGCGAGTTAAACACCAACATGTATTTCTTATCACATTTGTATTGCAGTTTGTTGTATTGTTATTTAACCCCACCTGATTTTTTTCAGTATAACTGCTTCACTGTTCGATACATATTTGCATTTGGCAATATTCTTCATAATTCCAGTAGTATCCCTTTCAGTGTGCCAAGCTACAACGTGTACCGATCTTTTTGCGTATTTTTACTTGAATCTATTTTATAAATATAAATGTATTGAATTTTTTTTTGCAATTTTGTCAATGAACAACGAATTCGTCAAGGGGATGAACAGTGTACTCGTTTCAGAGATTTTTTTGGTGTAACTGATTATTTCAAAAGTGTCGGATCCTACTTTCAGAAGACACCCGTCATTCTTCGCTATGGGATCCACAAAGGGAACACCGTGCCCATGAATCATGTCTGTGTCAGCCTCAAAGGCCAACCGGCATAGAATGGAACTATTGGTGAACGCAAGCCAGGTGCAAGCTGGAAAAAATTTGCCAACAGTTTCAATACTGCCTGCAAGACACGGTGTAGTCAAATTGGTTTCATAAAAATAGTCACGTATTGCCTTGGGTGCAACATTCCATTATGAATACTTCTGGAGAAAGACTGCCGATTATGGGCCGGATTTAACCCTGCAAAAAAAAACGGTAGGCAAATAGTTGTTATTGATTCATCGACTATTGGTCTATTTATATCAGTTTATTCTTTACCTTGAGTGCATCGGACACTTGGCATTAATGACAGATTATCATCATTATAATAGTTGTTGATCATTGCACGTTGAGGAGTATATAAACAGGAGTAAAAAGGAGATCAGCACTAAATCCTGAGAGTCGGCGAAATAAGCGCGAAGATTGGAGTATGTTCTGCTCTTACCTAGTGCAGAACTGTCTCGCGTTAGACGATATGCTCGTCTTCGGGAAGAATTCATCACTAATACACTGAGACATGTAATGAAGATCATGTACGCATGAGAAATTCGAACAGTGATCCAGAAGTTGATCCTACAGTGACAATATTTTGAGCATGGCTGTGCATTTCACGAGAGTCTGATCACGCCCTGAAGCAAATCTAATTAACCATCATTTTCAACCACCGAGTTTTCGTATAAGCGAGCTCATACTGACTGATGCAGATTGTGTAATTTCAACGTATCTCGATTGCAGAAGACAACGCACAGTGTTTGCCTCCAGTCTGTCGAAAGGAAGGTCATTCAAATTCAATCAATATTTATTCCCAATGCTATCAACATCCGATATTTGAGAGCCAAAGTGTCGAAATCGAATGTCCGGGCCCAAATCTCACTTAACTGTATGATTTATGGCCAGTAAATTAGTTGAACCTCCTTAAATTACAGGTATAGCTCATAAACCAATTCATGCTTTCATATTGTCATAGCATTCATCGGACAGTTGAAGGGAAGAAAAAATAAATGCATTTTAAGCCATTTTGCCAAATTAATTCCGTCCGGCTATAAAACCACCAACCAAGATTATTTCTCCTGGAATATCCGAGCACCGGTCAACCAGTTAAGTAACCATCATGAAAATAACGTCTTTAACCTATTTAATGTGTGTATTAGGTAATTGCCCTCTCCACAATGCCAAAATCTGGAATGCCAGGAATGTTTACCTTATTTTTGCAATTTTAGCGAAAGGCCACCTTCAAAACTACAATGAAAGCAGGAAGCTGGAGAGAGAGAATACAACCCCCAACTCTTTCAGGTTGTTTGTTCTTCATTTTAGTCAAGTACTTTATGAACGCGTATTCAGTAACATTTGTGTGGTCGCATGCTGCGATCGACGTGGGTAATGCAGCCTCGAGTCAATAATCTTTGGATGTGTTAACCGACATCTCATTATCAAAAGATAATTTTCCATGAAATGACTTTTTTTCTCTTTTGCCAACCCGTAGATTTAATAACAATTTAATATAATATTTTCAATTTCGAAAACCTGTTAAGGGTCCTAGAAGCTCAAGATAAAAAAGAAACACAATTGTGCGCGATTCAATGGATTGTCAGTTTTCCTGGCCGCTTATGTTGAAAGGTGTACACTTGAAGGATAATTGACGTTAAACTACTTCGAATCTAGTCTTGGCGAGAGGCGGGAAGCCTTGTCCGAGGTAATTTGAAGTAGAAAAGCCTATATGTACTATGTAATAGTTAGATGAATCCGAGACAAGAGTTCTATTTCAAGAATGGCATATTTGTATTTTTATTTATCATTGTTATAAATGCCCTTGAATAAGACAAAGTTGGAAGTGGGCGGAAATCTACAGGTTTTCAATTTTCAACAACTTGTCTTTGACAGAAAACAACCCGGGGACTTCACGTTTAGTGATTCTTCCACGGTCCTTATAGAAATGAATCAGACAAAATTTTTCGACTCGACAGTCCCACTTTGACTTATGAGAACAGATTGTAGATAATAACAAGTTGGATAAGACACTGGTTTTGTCCGAGACGGATTGGTATAGGTGCCTTAATATTAAAGATCTCTGGGTTTTTTAGATAGTCTGGTTAGCAGCTGTATAGAGTAGGACATTCTTTAAATACGCTGCCTTCATCGATCTGTGAAACGATGCTATGTAAAGTGTATTAGTGAAAATGCTTTGTAGTATTGATACAAACGTGTGCGAATAGCGGCAACTGTTGCTGGCAGACAATTAAAACTGACCGTGTCATCTTCTTGTGAACCGTTCGATAACTCACATCTGGCCATCAGACAAGAACCTTTTTTTTTTACATATTTCCATTGCAAATTAATGGAATGTAAGAGACGACATAGGTCTGACAGCTGCAAGCTATTTCTTCATTGTATTAAACGCGCTCCATCTGCAATTGGCGTTGTTTTTTTATATTTCCATTCGTCAACTGTTTGCGGCATCACTGAATATCAGATTATCAAATGAGAGCGCATAGACTCGTGTTCCAAGTTTCGACCATATCCCTTGCATTCTCTGGCATTTGGCTTTCTTTATGGTAATACAATCAGGGTAAGTCACTTTTTTAACCATATACTTGTGTCCCATTCTCTGTTGAACGCAAGTTGTTTGTATCACAGAATTATCTCCCATCCTTGACGTGAATTAAAGGGTTGAAAATTTCGTTGGAAGCTTGGAGGTTACCAATCAGTTGTCCCATTAGTTGCCCACTGAGATTGTCCATGCAGGCAAATTGGACTTCCTTGCCTTCGTTTAAACTACGTATCGATGTTCATCACCTCCCATCGTTCTGCAAATGGACGCTATCAAACCACACAATCTATTGGGTATTTTTGTGAATGCAAAGTTAACGATGTTCTAGGACGAACGGTTTCCACTAGCCCGGGCTAGCGACATGTGCATTGTTGTGGTGGTATGATGTCCGGTACAGAATACAGGGTCGCCATTGTCATATTTCTTTCAGGAATAAAACGGGACATCCTAAATATACGGGACCCACTAAAAGTTATCCATTATACTATTCAATAATAAAAGGCCAATGCGATGAGACCAATGTGGGATGTCCTTATCTGGAGTATCGCACTTTTTACGAAGTTATGTTATTTATTGCCTTTCAACCTGGATAACTGAGCGTAGGAACAATGTTCACAGCTGAACATGCTGGAAAGCATTAATGTGGATCTGAAGCTCACACATGGGGAAGCAATAACGAAAACAAGGATCTTAACCCTTAATGTTTTGAGCTTTTGAAATCAAAAGGATACTTTGTCCGTAAGGTCAGATAGATCCATCACAGCAAACAACCTCCTTGGCGCACGGCCAGTCAATATTAATAGGCCCCCTCCTTGCGGACAAGAGAAGGGTATCCCCACTGAAAAATAAATAAGTTGGGAGGGTTGACAAATGACTTTCTCTGGATTCAAACTAATTGTCGTGAATTGCAAAGTAATCGTATACTATGTTGTTCTATAGAATTTTACCATGTAAAATTAATATGAAGGAAAAATACACACACATGCAGCAGAAAATGGAATGAAAAATTCATCTGATATTTCTACCCCAAGTATCCGCACGAGTATAGGTCCGAGCATGGATTTGTGTAATTTTGGAATAAGGAATGACCAATTAGTCGAGACCGTGCAATTATTGAATGCGCGATTTGTAGAAAAAATTTGAATTGATAAATTAGTTCGCTTTTCGGGTTTTTTGTTTTACTTTGAATAATTCATAATACAACAGGGTCAGTCTATAGACAAGGTCATATAATGCGAATACGATTACTGCCTGTTTATCCGTCAGTTAAGTTTTATCAGCTGTGCAGTATCTCCAGTTCTAGGTCATGGATTTGTACCAAACTTGGAATATATCTTACCCATGCGACAAAGAGTAACTCTGTTCATTGATTTTGATGTCAAATGGCCGAGGTCACTTTATAAAAATTGGTAAATCATTGAAAATTGTTATGATTGTCTTATAAGTACCGTGCAAAGATATAGATTGTCGTGTCTAAGGAGAAGGCCATTGATTTTAAACCCTAGGTCAATTCTGACCTAAGGATATGTATTGTCTACATTGGCCATCCATCCTTCTGTCTGGACATACCGTCCGCTTGTTAATGTAATATCTCTTGAGGGATTGTTGTCAGGCTTTCCAAATTCATATAAAATTCCAGTTATTGCAATATCTGAAGGGATATGATTAAGCTCTCCAAAGTCACACCTCAGTACATACCATACTTTTGAAGGATTACATCTAGGCATACTATATGCAACTGGTGATGGACTAGAAACCTTTCCAATCTGACCTGCCTTGACCTAGATTTTATCGATGCCAAATTCTAGCCCAAGCAGTACATGTATATTGAGAGGTCATAGCTATAGGCACTTGAAAGTTCTCCGAATAAGGTCTGTTAAGTTTTGGTTCCTGCAGTCAATATATGAACAAGCATATATTAAAGCCCATAAAGGTCATGCTTGGCTAATAGTGTCATGTGGGGTATGCATTCGGAGATCACACCCTGTACTGTCTAATGCCAATATAAATGCCGCTACAGCCTAGTCTGAATGACACTTCAGTGATCTCATGCACATCTGTTCTATAACGAGACAATTCATCCCATTTCCTACCCCCAACCTCCCCCCCAAAACATGCTTGCCCCAGTCCCCTGTGAATTATGACCTCATCATGCACATCTGTTCTGTAATGGGACACCTCATCCCATTTCCTAGCCTCTCCCCCATATGCTTTCCTCAGTCCCCTGTTGTTTCCGACGTCATTGCGCACATCTGTTCTCAAATGAGACACCTCCTCCCATTTCCTACCCCCCTCCCCCCAATATGCTTGCCCCAGTCCTCTGTGGTTTATGCGAAGTGCTAGATTGTTAAAGAGTCCAAGATACCAAGGTTTGAAAACTACGGGTGCACGTCTATACCCAGGTTATATATATTTTCAGTTAATAAATAGCGATGGTAGTATCTGACCAAAATGCTAGTCGGTATCATTTCATTAGTGGCTGATGTCTACAGCTTCTCGACCTCATCCTCATCCTATGTTTCCTGAACTAGATACCTCCCAAAACCTTGAATCCTCAAATATTCCAGGAGCTTACATCATGTTGCACCCATTCAACCCATCCACTACCTTTGCAACATATCTCTAACCCTGGGGCACCAAGCCCCACCCTCTCTGTGTCCGCAACTCAGCCTCGCCCAACCCTATATCCTTATACAGTCCGGGAGCTTAGATCATACTACAATTATTCAACATATCCACTACCCTCTGGAACATGTCCCCACCCCCGGGACACCAAGCTCTACCCTCTATCTCACAAATTCATATAAAATTCCAGTTATTGCAATATCTGAAGAGATATGATTAAGCTCTCCAAAGTCACACCTCAGTACATACCATACTTTTGAAGGATTACATCTAGGCATACTATATGCAACTGGTGATGGACTAGAAACCTTTTCAATCTGACCTACCTTGACCTAGATTTTATCGAGTCCAAATTTTAGCCCATACAGTACATGTATATTGAGGGGTCATAGCTATAGGCTCTGGAAAGTCCTCCGAACAAGTATATATTAAAGCCCATAAAGGTCATGCTTGGCTAATAGTGCCATGTGGGGTATGCATTCGGAGATCACACTCTGTACTGTCTAATGCCAATATAAATGCCGCTACAGCCTAGTCTGAATGACACTTCAGTGACCTCATCATGCAAATCTGTTCTATAATGAGCCACCTCATCCCATTTCCTACCCCCCAACTCGACACCCCCCCCCCCTAAATATACTTGTCCCAGTCCCCTGTGGATTATGACCTCATCATGCACATCTGTTCTGTAATGAGACCCCAGTATGCTTTCCCCAGTCCCCTGTGGCTTCTGACGTCATCATACACATCTGTTCTCAAATGAGACACCTCTTCCCATTTCCTACCCCCCCCCCCATATGCTTGGCCCAGTCCTCTGTGGTTTATACGAAGTGCTAAATGGTTAAAGAGTCCAAGATACCAAGGTTTGAAAACTACGGGTGCACGTGTATACCCAGGTTATATATATTTTCAGTTAATAAATAGCGATGGTAGTATCTGACCAAAATGCTAGTCGGTATCATTTCATTAGTGGCTGATGTCTACAGCTTCTCGACCTCATCCTCATCCTATGTTTCCTGAACTAGATACCTCCCAAAACCTTGAATCCTCAAATATTCCAGGAGCTTACATCATGTTGCACCCATTCAACCCATCCACTACCTTTGCAACATATCTCTAACCCTGGGGCACCAAGCCCCACCCTCTCTGTGTCCGCAACTCAGCCTCGCCCAACCCTATATCCTTATACAGTCCGGGAGCTTAGATCATACTACAATTATTCAACATATCCACTACCCTCTGGAACATGTCCCCACCCCCGGGACACCAAGCTCTACCCTCTATCTCACAAATTCATATAAAATTCCAGTTATTGCAATATCTGAAGAGATATGATTAAGCTCTCCAAAGTCACACCTCAGTACATACCATACTTTTGAAGGATTACATCTAGGCATACTATATGCAACTGATGATGGACTAGAAACCTTTTCAATCTGACCTACCTTGACCTAGATTTTATCGAGTCCAAATTTTAGCCCATACAGTACATGTATATTGAGGGGTCATAGCTATAGGCTCTGGAAAGTCCTCCGAACAAGTATATATTAAAGCCCATAAAGGTCATGCTTGGCTAATAGTGCCATGTGGGGTATGCATTCGGAGATCACACTCTGTACTGTCTAATGCCAATATAAATGCCGCTACAGCCTAGTCTGAATGACACTTCAGTGACCTCATCATGCAAATCTGTTCTATAATGAGCCACCTCATCCCATTTCCTACCCCCCAACTCGACACCCCCCCCCCCTAAATATACTTGTCCCAGTCCCCTGTGGATTATGACCTCATCATGCACATCTGTTCTGTAATGAGACCCCAGTATGCTTTCCCCAGTCCCCTGTGGTTTCTGACGTCATCATACACATCTGTTCTCAAATGAGACACCTCTTCCCATTTCCTACCCCCCCCCCCATATGCTTGGCCCAGTCCTCTGTGGTTTATACGAAGTGCTAAATGGTTAAAGAGTCCAAGATGCCAAGGTTTGAAAACTACGGGTGCACGTGTATACCCAGGTTATATATATTTTCAGTTACTAAATAACGATAGTAGTATCTGACCAAAATGCAAGTCGGTATCATTTCATTAGTGGCTGATGTCTACAGCTTCTCGACCTCATCCTATGTCTCCTGAATTAAACCACTCCCAAAACCCTGAATTCTCAAATATTCCAGGAGCTTATATCATGCTACACCCATTCAACCCATCCATTACCTTTGCAACATGTCTCTAACCATGGGGCACCAAGCCCCACCCTCTGTCTCCGCAACTCAGCCTCACCCAACCCTATATCCTTATATAGTCCGGGAGCTTAGATCATACTACACTTATTCAACATATCCACTACCCTCTGGAACATGTCCCCACCCCCGGTACACCAAGCTCTACCCTCTATATCACAAATTCATATGAAATTCCAGTTACTGCAATATCTAAAGCGATATGATCAAGCTCTCCAAAGTCGCACCTCAGTACATATCATACTTTTGAAGGATTACATCTAGGCATAATATATATGCAACTGGTGACGGACTAGATACCTTTCCGATCTGACCAACCTTGACCTAGATTTTATCGAGGCCAAATTCTAGCCCATACAGTACATCTATATTTAGGGGTCATAGCTATAGGTTCTTCAAAGTTCTCCGAATAAGGTCTGTTAAGTTTGGTTTCTGCAGTCAATATATGAACAAACATATATTAAAGCACATAAAGGTCATGCTTGGCTAATAGTGTCATGTGGGGTATGCATTCGGCGATCACACTCTGTACTGTCTAATGCCAATATAAATGCCGCTACAGCCTAGTCTGAATGACACTTCAGTGACCTCATCATTCAAATCTCTTCTATAATGAGACACCTCGTCCCATTTCCTACCCCTCCCCCCATATGCCTTCCCCAGTCCTCTGTGGTTTCTAATGTCATCATGCACATCTGTTCTCAAATGAGACACCTCTTCCCATTTCCTACCCCCCCCCCCCAATATGCTTGCCCCAGTCCTCTGTGGTTTATGCGAAGTGCTAAATGGTTAAAGAGTCCAAGATACCAAGGTTTGAAAACTACGGGTGCACGTGTATACCCAGGTTATATATATTTTCAGTTAATAAATAACGATGGTAGTATCTGATCAAAATGCTAGTCGGTATCATTTCATTAGCGGCTGATGTCTACAGCTTCTCGTCCGCAACCTATGTCTCCTGAACTAAACCCCTTCCAAAACCCTGAATCCTCAAATATTCCAGGAGCTTACAATCATGTTACACCCATTCAACCCATCCACTACCTTTGCAACATGCCTCTAGCCCAGGGGCACCAAGCCCCACCCTCTGTCTCTGCAACTCAGCCTCGCCCAACCCTATATCCTCATATAGTCCGGGAGCTTAGATCATACTACACTTATTCAACATATCCACTACCCTCTGGAACATGTCCCCACCCCCGGGACAGCAAGCTCTACCCTCTATCTCACAAACTAAGCCTTGTCCGACCCTATACCCTCATATATCCTTGGAGCTTTCATCATGCTACACTTCTGCAGTCAATCCACTACCCTCGGGAGCATGTCTCCACCACTGGGGCCCCAAAACTCGCTCAATCCTATAACCTAAAACATTCCAGGAGCTTGCTTCATGCTACTCCTATTGAACCCATCCACTACCCTCGGGAGTATGTCTCCAACCTCGAAGCACAGAGCCCAACCTCTATCTCCTAAACCATGCCTAGCCCGATTCCATGTCCTCGCATATTCCAGGAGCGTACGTCATAATCATGCTACACCTATTTAATCCATGTGCTACCCTCTGGAGCATGCCCCCTCCCCGAGGGCATCAAACCCCACTCTATCTCATAAACTAAGCTGTGCCTGTCACCATACGCTCATGTATTCTGGGAGGTTACATCATGCTACACTTCTTGAACTCATGCACTACCCTCGGGAACACGTCAATTTGCCAGGCTGGTGGTCTTATCCCTTTCTCTGCTATATTTCAAATCTTTTTAATAGGTATATTGCAAATGGAAGAATCGATCCCAGGCCGAGTCATTCATGTAGCCTATGTAAGACGCAAAAATGTTAATTATTGCTTCCTGGGTTGGAACCCAACATTAAGAGGATAGATCAAAGACTGGGTAATGTGGTGCCATGATTATGTGATTAGGTGAATTATGAGGTCTGCCCACAGCATGGAATTGGTGAACGAACACTATAAAATGGCAGCACTGGGACCACTTTGTCGCATGTAGGCATACCATTGTGATATGACTGAAAAATTGTTGAAAGCAATGTTTAATTCCATTACATCCACCAGTGCATAATCAGTGTGAGACTTTTGTGGATAAAACATGGGACTGTACGAGCATACATGTAACTGGAAATTCCATGTAGTTGCTTCTTGTTGTGTCATATAATTACATCCACAGCAGATCCACTTATTTCATTTTTTGCTAAATAGAAAGGGACACAAGACCGGCTTCTCCTTCAAGATCTTCGGAACTTACATTTCCACACCTGTGTGTGGAAACATGTGCTTTTAGTGTTTTTGAAGTGAAAAACTCCTTTGTCTGGTTCTTAGAGGGTTTGCCTCAGCAAGCAGACATATATTCTTTTACCCTGACTAGTCTGAATGTAAATACTTGTGTGTGTCATTGTGGTCGGGGGGCATTTGAAACCTGGCGTGTCATTGAACCATGTGTGTATGGAGTGAGAGCATTGCAAATCGGGGGTGGGGTCCAAAGTCACCAGTCAATTTGTAACAGGCGCCAGTCAATTTGAAAATGTCAGCGAATAAGTATGCATGTGCTCGAACAAATATTTGGATAAATAAGATTTTCTAGTGGGTTTTTTTTCAAATGCGAATACCTCTTGTCCCAGATTTATATTGGCCACAAGTTCAATTGCAGTTTGTGCATGTAGTGACATATTTTCATGAGAGGCAATATGCTGAGTATGTGGATGTGCCCTAGCATATGCCATACAAGAATGGGTACGACCATGAAACCGAGTGTGAAAAGGAATAGGAATCAATGTCGTGATATGAATGAAATAAGTGTTGAAAGCGACGTTGAATCATATTCACTCACTCACTTTTATGGGCATGTGTGGGGGGAAGCAGTTTTTCATATATTACCCATACATGATCTTTTAATATACGGACGGCCCATACATTCGCTATACTTGTATGGATGCTACCATACATCTTGTATGGGTATGTATGGGGAAAGCAATTTTCCATACGTTGCCCATACACGATCTTTTTATATACAGACGGCCCATACATTTGCCGTACATGTATGGAAGCTACCATACAACTTGTATGGGCATGTATGGAGAAAGCAATTTTTCATACGTTACCCATACATGATCTTTTGATATACAGGCGGCCCATACATTTGCCGTACATGTGTGGATGCTACCATACATCTTGTTTGGGCATGTATGGAGAAAGCGATTTTCCATACCGTAACCATACATGATCTTTTCATATACAGACTGGCCCATACATATGCCGCACATGTATGTATGCTGCCATACATCTTGTATGGGCATGTATGGGAATTTTTTTCCATATATTACCCATACATGATATTTTGGTATATATGGATATACCCATGTACATGCCGAACATGTATGGATATGTATGGAGAAACACTTCTCCATACATTACCTATGTACAATGGACAGTGTCCCATGCATTTGCCAGACATGTATGGAATCTACCGCACATGCAGTATATCTTGTATGGGCATGTATGGGGAAAGCAATTATCCATACATTACCCATATATGATTTTTTTTATAAAGAGACAGGCCCATACATATGCCATGCATGTATGAGCACTAGCATACATCTTGTATGGGAATGTATGGAAGAGGAAATTTTCCATACACTATCCATGCATGATCTTTCGAACTACGAACTAACCCATACATCTGCCAGACGTGCGCGTAATGTATCGTTTTATGGGAGAAACAATTCTCCATACACTTCCCATGTATGATCTTTCGCTTTGTGATCAATCCCATACAGCTTCCATACTTGCTGGGGAACAATGTATGGGAATTGTATGGACTGTTTCTCGAAGGAGTGAGGGGAAGAGATTTCCCATGAGCTGCCCATACATATAACTTTACAACAAAATTTGTACCATACATTTCTCATACATGACCATATGTATGGGGTATGTGCGGCAAATTGCTTTCACCGAACATTCCCATTCTCATGCATTTTCCATACGTTTCCCATACATTATCCATACATCTTATTTTGGTAAGGGCGTCTGTGATACAGCACATCGATTTTTCAAAGTGCCGAAATCTTTCTTGCGTGTAATGTTAGAAGGATGACCAAATTGTGACTGTTTACGAAGTGCACATGCTTGTCGCTGAATTTATGGATTATTACAGTTATACACTGCATTTCTCTGATTTGACCTGGCGTTGAAACGTTACCCTTTTCAACGATCCCATTTTTTTATGCCTATCCCAGTTGTAAACATTAAATCTCCAGTGATGAGGGACTGATGCCATTATGTAGAAATTACAGTGTCGTAAGTGTAATTTGTCCCCATTCACCTTTCACGTTGTACCAGAAAATTCTGAAGCTTCATTTAGTTCGCAGGCGGTGGTATAAAGGTCGATTTGGTATGCAGTTAATACTCCTTTTCCGAAAGTTTTTATAAGGACAATGTTCGTGAATTGACGGTTGGTACAATTGAAAACGAAGTATTCATCTTGACAATCGTGTTTCCTTTGTCTGGTTCTGTTGTAACGACGGGTTTGTCATTGTTATCACTGTTCTCTCTCGGAGTAGATAAGTGGTCGTTAGGCAATTGTTGCGATTGAACATCCACGCGTCCTATAAGAACGTACTGATCGACATAGTTACGTGTCAGTCCTTCAAAGGCTTGAATAATTAAAGACAAATTGTGTCAGGATTTCAGACAATGGATAATGTGACAGTACCGGTAAAATTAAAGAGCATGCCTTGTGCGATAGAGACACGGTAGCCGCGCAGAAGCAATGCAATTGCTGCGAAGTACGGGTACAGAGATCAACACGGATGTAGTAATTCGCGGCCAGTATTCTGTAATCATCGTTGTTTTCTTAAATCATCAGATTGGGTGATAACATATTTGGTAGTACATTTTAAAATGAGATTTGCATCATGAACTACATGTATCCCTCTTCCGGTCAGTCATATTATTATTTTGTGCATTAATGTTTTCCTTTCGGATTATTCTATCATCATGGCGAGATTGTCATATACTTGAAGATCAATACATATTTTAGCTAACAAAAACGTTATTAGTATGCGGTTAATTTAGGATAAACTTCCTTGGTATAAAATGACGTACCATAAAGCACGTGTGCTATAGGGATTCAATTCAGCGACTCTCAAACTTGGGCATCAAATCATCAGGCGTAAATTCAAACGCTCTGTATCAACCTGATCAGCTTCCACAAGAGAGAAGTTCTGAGCTAGGAGTCCAGTTAGCGCACATTTACTTCCCCTGTGATAATCCAAATTACTGTCTGAGACAGAGTGCTATATTGATGTAGAGAATTCATTTAATATTAGTTTACATGTTCTTACATCTGACACCCATAAAACTATTTTCAACTCTTGCATTCACAGTGTTATTATATCCTCACATCTATTGAAGTAGTCAATCTAACTCCACCAGGGTAATTGCTAAGGACCGTTGGATCAAACTACTCAATCTAACTTCATGCACATCTGCAAGACAATCGAGACTGAGACAAACGTCATAACATCAGAGAATCATTCGTGGTTCTTAGGATGGTTTCTGGACAACGCAGTTAAAAAATGCGTTATTCTACCAGTATCTTCACACACTATTATATGCAACTCGTTGAATTCAAGACTGCTGAACATTGCTATGGATTTGAATGCAAGAATATCCAGATGTCTTTTGTTTAGTATCACAAACTTCTGACCACTCCCATCTTGAAGGCAAACCAACACGTGTTTATATATTATCTCATGTCTCCCTCCAATGTTGATACGAAAAATCTTGACAGACAACTGACAACATGTGTTTGAAGGAATACTTTCCAGCAGAAAGAATTTCACGATCATCATACATTTTGTCTTTATTGTTATCATTATTGAACTTATCGCTTCTCTGCTTCATGGCGCACGGTACATTTGTCTAAACTCATCATTTTATTCTGAAATGAGAGTGTGTGCTTTGCTTGAGCGAGAATCTTGGGCTTTCAGCCATATTTAAACCAGAACACCAGCGAACGTCCTGGTGAGCGGTATTTGTAATTGTGGATAAGTGCACTAAGAATAAACATTTAACAAGCCAACCCAATTGCAGTCTGTTCGCATTTCTGAACTCAACTTCTCTTCAAATCATGATTCCTTCGCGAAAGATGGCGTTTTCTCTTCCAAAAGTAACCTCTTTCGTGATTAGACCACCTCGAACGATAGCAGAAGGCGAAGTATTACCATTCGAGTGGACTATTGGAGTTCTCTGCACAGATCTGTTCTATCGTGGAAATCGATGTTGACGTGTAAATGGGTTTGTAGCTCTCGGGCATCTTGAGCTGACATAGCTGATAGAATAGGTAATGTGTTTCCATCCCGGAAATGGTATCCTTAGAGGAAATGACCTCAATCCAAAGTATTCACATTCACTATTCATCAAGCCTGTGGTGACAGTTTCGAGGTAACAGGATTTCTGGGTTTCCCGCCTTCACTCGGCCACAGGTCGGTCACTCTAGTACCGATACGACAGATAACGACCGGGATGGCGCACATTGCCATGAGCGACCACGTGTCTAGGCACAAACATTCCAATGTGTCGAACTTTCCTTATTGAACAGAAAACCTGTTTTCAATTCAAAACAATGCATCGCACTCCAGATATTCATAACGGCCGAAACATCCCCGCGTTCATATCCTCTCTTCTCTGTAGCAATTATGTCTATTCACTGCACCAATATAGTAGCATTAGGACATTGTTTAAGGGAAAGACGTTCACATCAGTGACTGAGGGTCGCGACGGCGAAGACCAGGAGGAGAATGAGACTGGTGTTTTATCTTATCTAGGTTGAAATCCAGTACCGTCGACTTATTCTCTAGATAACGACTTTAGAACGATTATTATGGATTAAGAATACTGATCAGCGATACGGATTTTATATTTTTGGTACATCATGATGTCTTGTCGGCATCATTGAAAACTGTTGACCGCTTCTCTCTTGCAGGAAACTAGCCTATGTTTATGTAAACTATGATTGTCTTTTTTGAATTTGGTGCTAATACTGTTATATGAATATGGAATAGGTCTTTGGATTATGGACGCGGATATTCTTTAATGGACGACGGCTGAATTATGAATGACGGACTAGACGCTTGTATTATGACAATACATCATATTTAGTTGACCGTGACTGGTTATACGATATCGGGCATACAATCAGCAGTTCCCCGTAGCATTCGAGACCGACAGAATATTGCCAAGCAGACAATTCTTCTCTGATGTTACGTGTTTTCACATCTTGAGGCGGGAACACAGAAAAGGGTACTTATCATCCTATCCTAATTACACGCAACATATGGAGAATCTAAAATAATAAATATTCGAATACTTGCGGGCATGTGGTAAACATAGGTTTGAATCTAAATTCGCATTTGAATTCAAGAGAGAGAACGCATACACTC
Organism: Hanleya hanleyi; assembly: GCA_036873755.1. Taxonomy (NCBI): domain Eukaryota; kingdom Metazoa; phylum Mollusca; class Polyplacophora; order Lepidopleurida; family Hanleyidae; genus Hanleya; species Hanleya hanleyi. The sequence continues at coordinate 111,793 of JAVTVY010047504.1, read as the reverse complement.
TTCCTGAGATTAACCATTGGGGTTTCATTGGGTGTCTCAGAGGTATAGGATTCACACGTTGACGCGTAGTGGAATTTTAATCGCTTCAGTCGGCTAAGGTCCTTGAGTCAGGACGATTACTATTTCTAGCTGTGGATTGCCGATATTAACAAATTTCTAATCAACCCCATCCTATACATAGTGCCAATGCAGTCAGTGAACCGGTCACTTCGGGATACGCCATCTGCACAATCCTGTTGAAGAAATCTTCCTGACAAACGCAGCCACTTCAGTACATGATCGAGCAGTCCTTACCCTCAGGAGTATTCACTTACCATCCACTGCATTCCTGTCAAGTCTGTCAATTGGTCTTGCATTCCGTGTTTCACTCTTCCAGTTAAATAAAAAAATACTAGAATTATATCGGGTACCAATTCCACGAAGGTCAGTTCTTAAAATAATCCGCCGGCTTGGGAGTGCAGAGCACGTGTGTAATCTCCGTGGCATATTTTCCATCCGCTCCAATTCCTATGCATTACAAAGGCGAATGTTGATCTAATTCAATGCTTCCCTATTTGTATTCGCACACACTCTGTTCTTATTCTCGTCTGTAGGATTATTTCCTGGTATATCCTATGATCTGAAATGTGAAACCCAACAGACATTTGTCAGCCGTATCAATTGATTACATTAGCCCCTAAACCCTGATATGCGTGGAATTAAATTACGCTTTTAACGAGGAATTGGCTACTAGGAAGAAACGATTACTCAGTATGTGTGGAATACACCCCGCAGGCGTAATCCGCATTTTCTTCCAGGTACTCTGTTTAACGTGTCAAACAAATTAAGGAACTACATTCCTTTCAAGCCAGCTACGTTGCTCAAAACAAATTTTAATATTTTAGGTATCAAACGATGGAATAAAAGCTTTTTAAAAATCTCGAAAAGATGTAGCAATTTGTAAAGTAGATTTCCACTCCTGAGCTGTTGAATGAGTACTTCCGATTCACGCGACTGACCAATCCGAATCAAAGTCGATTTGGGAAAAGGTGTCCCATCAGCTCTTTGATGGACATTGAGCTTGGATATTGAATTGCCCGGCAAAGGTGTAAAAGTTCACAAATTCAATAATTTGACAACAGGAATATATAGAGCGACAGTTCTAGAATATGCTGAAGTTTTTTGCTTGGAGGTAAAACGTTTATATCTCGTCTCACCTAAAGTACGTTTCACACCTTGGTATGTTTTATATAAAGCAAGGGGTTATGTACAGAAACCCCATATTTTGACACTTCACCTTACCCACTCCCCACCCTTCTAAATCCCTCCTAAATCTTTAGAGGGCCTGTGATCTCGAGATTATTCTTCGTATAATAATCAGCATATCTATGCCCGCTGAGAACATATATACCTTTGGATCTGACCTTTGACCTATAAAATACTCTCTACATTGGGTCGAAGTTACGGATCTGCTCGAAAATGAGTGAGAATGAGTGAGAATGAGTCAGGCTGTCTGAGGCGCAAATAGACCCCCAAAACGTGTTTCCCACCTGCGAGATGGAAAATGTATCTGTACGGTCAAACGGTACGCGAATTTGCTAATTGCAGAATACGGCTGTCTGTTCACTGCCGAACAACGCCTATATTGATTCAGTTGCAGTAAATTATAAGACTGTTTAATTTTACAAACAAAGTCTAAATATTAATTTTAATGTCACCGATGGCGGTTGCTTACAGGAGACTTGAGTTCCCAAGAATGTTCTCATATCGGGCATCTGTGATTTCACATCAATATATAAATCATTTTCTCATCTGTAGAAATTGTAACCAGTCTTTACATCGATTACCACTATCAGGAAGGTAACGTTATACAAGAACAGAGAGCGGTTGGCTTTGCGGTGTCACTTTTTGTGTTTGACGTCTATTAACTTTATGTATATCCAACTATATTTAATACTACCATGTACTAATTAATTCTTCGCATTGGTTCATGTTGCGGTCGACCCACTCATGTAAATTGGGCACACTGTGTCTGAATCGTGCTGTGAAGATTATAGAAAATTATTTTGTTGCATATCGGTCCAATTTATTTTGTATCCTTATTGATTGATACGTTTCAGATGATGTATGGCTGGACCATTCCGGTAATCTATTATTTACCGCTTGCGTTGTGATGCAAAGAAATACCTGATTGACGGAGCATAGCCTTTCAACATACGGGAGACAGCTGTCATCTTTTGCATTGCATACAATGACAGATAATCAGGAAAGCCGATTTCATTGAAGGAAGCTATCAATTATTCAGTATCCCAAATTAATCTTCTTTTACGGCTAAATGACTCTGTGGAATTTAATGAACCGGAGAGGCATTTTGCGGCAGTGATTTCCTCATATTTTTTATTTAAATGTTTTACATTACATTTTAATCTGCAGTCACTACTTCAGATTCCGCGGGTACAGGGTCTTTCAATCTCCGACTATCACTCAAATAAGAAAGTTGTTCGTAGCAACAATGAACGAGAATCATCGATTCACAATCTTCGTTAACAGAATTCAGTGAACTCTTGTGTCGTTCAAAAAAAAAATATCATTCTATTGAACTCTTGGACTGCGTCCCGACAGAATAATTGATAAGAGGAAAATACATTTTCTCTGTGTCATTCTTGCATAATCAAGCTTATACGATTTAATTGAAGTTAACTATTTTTTTTTTATTTGTTCCTGTGGTATGTCTCTTACTATAACCGTTATGTGACATATTGAAACGTGGCCCCATGTGGCGGCAAGAGAGAAAGATTGATCGTGTTTGCACCCGGCTCTAGGAACAGAGGAGACAGGAAGACTGCGCTTTAATTATGTTGTCCAAACTGTCGTTTTGACTTCGCATTGCATGCAGATTACAGAATTCATCCTGTTAAAAATTATTTCTTATCCCTGGATGGAACACTGCTTGGTTCCTTGTTGATGCAGCGCGCGTAATTCAAGGAAAGGCGTATTTTTCTGACTCCATGAGGACTGTCACGAATAATATTGAGAATAAAATGGGCTATAACGAACAAGATTGCGTTTTAACAAGTAATATTTCTTCATAAAAAATACTACCTTTGATGTTCCAGTACCCTATATGCAAATGTGCGCAGTGTCCGTCTCATGGATCTATATAATAATATTAACTCAGTAGCAGTATGTGCTTTCCTCGCGTCATTATCCATCCATGTACTTATGCATCTACCTTCTTCATTTCCATTTTTGCGAACGTGATTCAACCAATTACAGTCGAATTTCAGTGAGGGACTGTTCATTCACTCGTTTTACATCAGCATCTAATATTAGCTGATTTTTTTCTGAATTAGAGTCAATCGTCAAATATTGATAATTTATAATATTACATTTTAAATTTATAATATTAATATTAGAGAGAATTTATTTTGGTCGAATTGAGAATCAAATCCTATCCATGGATTGAAAGGTATATATCTGTCTGTTGTGAACATTCAAGTAAAAGATTTGATAGCCGTTTTTCTCGTGAAGAGTTGCACATCCAGATAGCTGTGTACATATATCTGTAGTTGTGACTAGAATTGATGCTATAATCTGAATTCCTTTTCCCAAGGAGCGTCCGTACTGCGAGAATTCACACTAAACAATGCCAAGTTGATCAATCGTTTCATGAACGAAGGTTAGCTACTGAATGTCAGATTGACGCTTGAGAGTATATCAATACTTTTCAGTAGTCATTGATTCCATTTCACAGCCGAGAACCATGCTCGATAACGACGTATTCTGACTATTGCACAGCACTTGAAATCCTCGTTAGCCCGAATAATAGAAACGGAGAAAACATTCAGTAAGGGTAGAAAAATCGATTTCATGTTGTCTCGCAAATAGCAAAAGATCCTTGAATTGTCTCGTCCGGATTTTATGTCCGATTCGAGTCGTGTTTCTAGTGTTTATTACTTGTGTTATATTTCGAACAGACATGACCAGACATGCTATAAACACTGAAGAAATAAACGGAAAATTCAACAAATTGATTGTGCATAGGTGGACTTTCTAAAAATGTCGTACACAATAAGCAACGCAAATGCGCGATCGAAAAGGAAAGAATGAGCCTTGAGATGTCTGTTACACTGCGTAAAAATCTCACTGAAATCTCACGGACAACATTGATCGAAATAGGAGCGAATTTCAGTAAAATCTTGATGAAATATTACTAAAACAATCGTTCAGAATCCGAAAAAGCATCAGTGAATTTCAGTAGAATCTTGCCAAATCTCGATCAATATTCCGTTTCATAAAGTAGAAAACATACTAGTCAAGTCAATATAGACAACCCACTGTTCATATGGAGGAGCGCGAGATTCACCCAGTACACCCATAAGAAAATACGTGGATATTAATCCGTTAAAATCGTCGAATAACGCGATCGATCTATTCGTCCTGGTGTGGAAGTGACAAATGGAACCTGCACAGTTGAGAGCAGTATATCTCTTGACATGTAAGGTAAAAGTAAATACCAGGATTCAGATTATAAAAGACAAATATGTTAAACAGGACAGCAGTAATTTTTTTACCAGTGTGTACGTTTAACAAGATGATGATGCATAAAAAGGTTAAATTTGCGGTATGTTAACCAAGTCATTTTTTTCTGAACACCGTGAACATCGTGTAGGGCCCACAGGCTACTTACAATATTCTGTAACCAAGGCGGCATTCCAAAATTTGAACTTTTAACATTTCAGTCGGTCTTTTTCTGGTTCATAATCGTGATATCATTATATTGATGTCAAACATGGTGTAGATCTAAATAAACATTTCTCTTATCGTGGCACTGGCACTTGTTAGTATTTTCATGGGGGTTTTTTTTGTTCTTTTTTTTTAGTATTTTAAAACTGTGTTAATTAAGATGACTATATTTACTACTGTAATAATAATAATAATATTGATATGCACCGTGTATTATTTATTTTCCGAAATATGTCATCAGTGAGTAATTAGTCTATAAAGGCCGAGTGCATATAGCTATGGAACTTATCGATATCTGTCGACACAAATGTAAACTAGTGCGATCGCGATATCGGTGTGCACATGCATTCACCACTTTTGCCTGATTGCTCTATTCGACCGTTTGTCGGAACAATATTCACTGCCTAACAACTGCATAAAATTATACTATGAAATATATTTATTTCAACAGTTACATTCATATATCTGTGATATACATGTTCCAAACTTTCGGTGAAATTTGAAAGTAATACTTGACTGAAATGTTAGTCGATACAGCAATTTCACCAATAAACAAAAATTTCATTTGAAGTTTAGGCCTACTCAATAACTGATGTTTCACTGAATCTTCACCAAAAAGTGAAAAGTGGAAGCTTGGTCTGTCTTTCCTCTTACAAGACCAGAATTGACCAGGTCAACCAGACTGTGATAAAGTCAATTTTAGTAACCATCAACTTTAAAAACAGCACAATCAAAGTCCGTCATCCGAATCAAGACTTAAACAATGTATTTATTTACAATATGGTAAAACGTAAGCTCTGACATTTCTCCCAAATTCTAGCCATGCTGACCGCCGTATACAAGAAATCTGAAACGTGATTTCTTGATCAGTTTCAAACACGGGGCAGCGTTGTACAGTGTTGGTACCGGTATGTGCACACTTTTGACTTGCACACAACATTGACCGATTCATATAAGTCACATTTACGAACCGAATTTGAATTCTGAAACCCCAATAACTCACCTGGTGCGAAAAAGCAACAGCTAGTATTGTTGAGGTTGGAAATAAGGGTGGGGAACAGATTCCAGGAGGAGGGGTTATGAGGTAGGACGAGACTTAAGTGTTTATGAGATAATGGGATGGGCGACAGGCTCTATCCCCAAGCTTAATAGATGATTTGTATGTGAGTATTACGATATAAGATTTCAGATGATATGCCATTATGGGTTAAGGCGATACTTAATTTTACTGATAAAGGGTGGGCCAAAACCCTAGGGGTTCCATTGCCTGTACTTATTGTCTGCATCATATCGGGGGAGGGGGATATATACTGTGGGGGGTAAGGTAAAACCACAGCCATGTATCAGTGGTAATACCCATATGTGCGAATGGGGGAGCGGGTGGCTATGAGACATTTCCAGGGGTGAGAATTTAGTTGGCCATATGTATAAACACTATAACTTGGTTTGCAAATAGATTTTTCTTTAATGGTCATTAATACTATTTCTGGCCACATGCCAATGTTTCATGATTACACTTCATGACTATATGTATGAACTAAATTAGTGTATACAAATTGTATTAACTGATTTTAGCGACCATTAATTGAATTGGAAGCCGCTTTGTGAGGATGTTTAATGGTCATTAATTTCTTTAACACTGAATATTTGAATTCCAGAATATTAATCTTTCTCAGCTCTTTGTCTTGGCCATCAATGGCCATCAGAGTGTTCATGGCCATGAATACATCAGGCTATTAATTGATTGTGTGAAGTAATCACCGTAAATGTGATCACAAGGTCATTTAAAGCCAGCCGAACTATTATCATTCCTTTCAATTGATGGTGATGCAAACAATTAATGGCCAGATCATGGGCACCTGGCGTATTAATGGGTATTTAATACCTCAATAATTGTATTTAATGAGATATTTGTAGGGCTGATATTTTCTATACTATATAGCTGGATCAAGTTCTACAAGAAAATGTAAAAATATCCATGATGACAGTGACGTCATCTTGTAAGAAGCCCTTTTTCGCCTATTTTTGGCCGATTTTCCGATTTTATTATTTTTCGATATTTTCTCGCTAAAAAGCTAATTAAAATGATAAAGGATAATTACTTTTGCCAAAATGAGCCACTCTTATGCCACTTTAGGTAAGGAAACTCGAAAATGGTCTGAAAAGAACGGCTTTCTGAACAAACCTGATAGACGCCACTTTGATTTTTTCCGTGACGCTTTGCCGCAACGATTTTACAAATAGTCTAAGAATGACGCAAATAATACTTGCGCAATACACAACACTTTTCAGCTCTCTTGTTCTCTTCATTCCAGAGCTGTGGTGGAAAGTTGGGTAATATAAAGGGGAGTGGGCCATCTGGGCCTAATCCCAAGGCCATAGGGTTAACATAGACCGCCATAGCCCCTTGTAATTGCACAGCCAAAATGTTATCGTTTGACCGTTCACGTTAAGTTGTCCACATGAACATCTACAATAAAAGCATGACTGAGTTACAGAACATCACGGGAATCACTCTTGGCTCTTCGATGTCTTTGGGAAGAAGGCAGCCAGAATATGGACAGAGGGGCCGGCATTTTCGCCACCACCATAGCATATTAATTCCTAATGCTAAATCCTAATGTTTCTATTTCGACTGAACTCAGGAATAAAGGCGGTTGATCCGTATGTGTCAGGATGGTATTTCATTGGGTAATCGCCATACCCACGAACTATTCGTAACAGCACAGAAATTCATTTCGATGGGTTTTCTTGTCAAGCATATGGCTTCAAAGGTAGGAATATCATTATACATTTCAAGTCTGTGCGTATTTTTTTAAGTATTAACCTAAATCGAGTTGTGCGATAAGATGCATGGAAAGTATTGGGATTATTGTATCAGACTGCTCACTGAATAATGGATATGGCGCTTATTTTGACACTATTGCCTGAGCTTAAATTTAGTATACTTCACGTCGACGTGCCCTTGAGAATTTATTAACCTTATTCGTACTGCTAGTGACAAGTTCTCCTAACCCATGTTGATCCTACCAGAGATCAGGAGGGTTTTAGTGGCAGAGGATATATTATTATGTTACAGGTAATAAATATCATTTACATCGTTGAGAGTACAATAGCTTTCCCTTGTCTATAAAACTCTCCGGGTCTAGTCGTTGCATTTAATGACGCGTGTGTCTCAATGCCCGTAAACATCGATGCAGCCATTCACCATTTGCCCTTTAGGCTATGTATAGCACGTCACTAAAATTCGAATTCTTTATTTGGCACGACCAAGCAATTTCTTTGTGCACATGCGTGATATCCCATAATTGCGGAGTAAATATGCAGGTGGTAATAACATAATGGTCGTATCAATTGGTCATCGGATTCAAGGGAGGTCAAATTGCTTCCTTTGGGCAACTCTTCAGCAAAATCCTCTATTTTTGTCCTTTATCACGTGTCGGTCATGTGGTTTTCTGTCTCTTTCTTTTGCCCCTTCTTTTGTCCCCCTTCTTTTGTCCCCCGCGTAGAGAAGTTTATGCCCCAGCTTGAGATCAACACGGATGTAGTAATTCGCGGCCAGTATTCCGTAATCATCGTTGTTTTCTTAAATCATCAGATTGGGTGATAACATATTTGGTAGTACATTTTAAAATGAGATTTGCATCATGAACTACATGTATCCCTCTTCCGGTCAGTCATATTATTATTTTGTTCATTAATGTTTTCCTTTCGGATTATTCTATCATCATGGCGAGATTGTCATATACTTGAAGATCAATACATATTTTAGCTAACAAAAACGTTATTAGTATGCGGTTAATTTAGGATAAACTTCCTTGGTATAAAATGACGTACCATAAAGCACGTGTGCTATAGGGATTCAATTCAGCGACTCTCAAACTTGGGCATCAAATCATCAGGCGTAAATTCAAACGCTCTGTATCAACCTGATCAGCTTCCACAAGAGAGAAGTTCTGAGCTAGGAGTCCAGTTAGCGCACATTTACTTCCCCTGTGATAATCCAAATTACTGTCTGAGACAGAGTGCTATATTGATGTAGAGAATTCATTTAATATTAGTTTACATGTTCTTACATCTGACACTCATAAAACTATTTTCAACTCTTGCATTCACAGTGTTATTATATCCTCACATCTATTGAAGTAGTTAATCTAACTCCACCAGGGTAATTGCTAAGGACCGTTGGGTCAAACTACTCAATCTAACTTCATGCACATCTGCAAGACAATCGAGATTGAGACAAACGTCATAACATCAGAGAATCATTCGTGGTTCTTAGGATGGTTTCTGGACAATGCAGTTAAAAAATGCGTTATTCTACCAGTATCTTCACACACTATTATATGCAGCTCGTTGAATTCAAGACTGCTGAACATTGCTATGGATTTGAATGCAAGAATATCCAGATGTCTTTTGTTTAGTATCACAAACTTCTGACCACTCCCATCTTGAAGGCAAACCAACACGTGTTTATATATTATCTTATGTCTCCCTCCAATGTTGATACGAAAAATCTTGACAGACAACTGACTACTGAATGTCATATATGACATGTGTTTGAAGGAATACTTTCCAGCAGAAAGAATTTCACGATCATCATACATTTTGTCTTTATTGTTATCATTATTGAACTTATCGCTTCTCTGCTTCATGGCGCACGGTACATTTGTCTAAACTCATCATTTTATTCTGAAATGAGAGTGTGTGCTGTGCTTGAGCGAGAATCTTGGGCTTTCAGCCATATTTAAATCAGAACACCAGCGAACGTCCTGGTGAGCGGTATTTGTAATTGTGGATAAGTGCACTAAGAATAAACATTTAACAAGCCAACCCAATTGCAGTCTGTTCGCATTTCTGAACTCAACTTCTCTTCAAATCATGATTCCTTCGCGAAAGATGGCGTTTTCTCTTCCAAAAGTAACCTCTTTCGTGATTAGACCACCTCGAACGATAGCAGAAGGCGAAGTATTACCATTCGAGTGGACTATTGGAGTTCTCTGCACAGATCTGTTCTATCGTGGAAATCGATGTTGACGTGTAAATGGGTTTGTAGCTCTCGGGCATCTTGAGCTGACATAGCTGATAGAATAGGTAATGTGTTTCCATCCCGGAAATGGTATCCTTAGAGGAAATGACCTCAATCCAAAGTATTCACATTCACTATTCATCAAGCCTGTGGTGACAGTTTCGAGGTAACAGGATTTCTGGGTTTCCCGCCTTCACTCGGCCACAGGTCGGTCACTCTAGTACCGATACGACAGATAACGACCGGGATGGCGCACATTGCCATGAGCGACCACGTGTCTAGGCACAAACATTCCAATGTGTCGAACTTTCCTTATTGAACAGAAAACCTGTTTTCAATTCAAAACAATGCATCGCACTCCAGATATTCATAACGGCCGAAACATCCCCGCGTTCATATCCTCTCTTCTCTGTAGCAATTATGTCTATTCACTGCACCAATATAGTAGCATTAGGACATTGTTTAAGGGAAAGACGTTCACATCAGTGACTGAGGGTCGCGACGGCGAAGACCAGGAGGAGAATGAGACTGGTGTTTTATCTTATCTAGGTTGAAATCCAGTACCGTCGACTTATTCTCTAGATAACGACTTTAGAACGATTATTATGGATTAAGAATACTGATCAGCGATACGGATTTTATATTTTTGGTACATCATGATGTCTTGTCGGCATCATTGAAAACTGTTGACCGCTTCTCTCTTGCAGGAAACTAGCCTATGTTTATGTATACTATGATTGTCTTTTTTGAATTTGGTGCTAATACTGTTATATGGATATGGAATAGGTCTTTGGATTATGGACGCGGATATTCTTTAATGGACGACGGCTGAATTATGAATGACGGACTAGACGCTTGTATTATGACAATACATCATATTTAGTTGACCGTGACTGGTTATACGATATCGGGCATACAATCAGCAGTTCCCCGTAGCATTCGAGACCGACAGAATATTGCCAAGCAGACAATTCTTCTCTGATGTTACGTGTTTTCACATCTTGAGGCGGGAACACAGGAAAGGGTACTTATCATCCTATCCTAATTACACGCAACATATGGAGAATCTAAAATAATAAATATTCGAATACTTGCGGGCATGTGGTAAACATAGGTTTGAATCTAAATTCGCATTTGAATTCAAGAGAGAGAACGCATACACTCTTCCTGAGATTAACCATTGGGGTTTCATTGGGTGTCTCAGAGGTATAGGATTCACACGTTGACGCGTAGTGGAATTTTAATCGCTTCAGTCGGCTAAGGTCCTTGAGTCAGGACGATTACTATTTCTAGCTGTGGATTGCCGATATTAACAAATTTCTAATCAACCCCATCCTATACATAGTGCCAATGCAGTCAGTGAACCGGTCACTTCGGGATACGCCATCTGCACAATCCTGTTGAAGAAATCTTCCTGACAAACGCAGCCACTTCAGTACATGATCGAGCAGTCCTTACCCTCAGGAGTATTCACTTACCATCCACTGCATTCCTGTCAAGTCTGTCAATTGGTCTTGCATTCCGTGTTTCACTCTTCCAGTTAAATAAAAAAATACTAGAATTATATCGGGTACCAATTCCACTAAGGTCAGTTCTTAAAATAATCCGCCGGCTTGGGAGTGCAGAGCACGTGTGTAATCTCCGTGGCATATTTTCCATCCGCTCCAATTCCTATGCATTACAAAGGCGAATGTTGATCTAATTCAATGCTTCCCTATTTGTATTCGCACACACTCTGTTCTTATTCTCGTCTGTAGGATTATTTCCTGGTATATCCTATGATCTGAAATGTGAAACCCAACAGACATTTGTCAGCCGTATCAATTGATTACATTAGCCCCTAAACCCTGATATGCGTGGAATTAAATTACGCTTTTAACGAGGAATTGGCTACTAGGAAGAAACGATTACTCAGTATGTGTGGAATACACCCCGCAGGCGTAATCCGCATATTTCTTCCAGGTACTCTGTTTAACGTGTCAAACAAATTAAGGAACTACATTCCTTTCAAGCCAGCTACGTTGCTCAAAACAAATTTTAATATTTTAGGTATCAAACGATGGAATAAAAGCTTTTTAAAAATCTCGAAAAGATGTAGCAATTTGTAAAGTAGATTTCCACTCCTGAGCTGTTGAATGAGTACTTCCGATTCACGCGACTGACCAATCCGAATCAAAGTCGATTTGGGAAAAGGTGTCCCATCAGCTCTTTGATGGACATTGAGCTTGGATATTGAATCGCCCGGCAAAGGTGTAAAAGTTCACAAATTCAATAATTTGACAACAGGAATATATAGAGCGACAGTTCTAGAATATGCTGAAGTTTTTTGCTTGGAGGTAAAACGTTTATATCTCGTCTCACCTAAAGTACGTTTCACACCTTGGTATGTTTTATATAAAGCAAGGGGTTATGTACAGAGACCCCATATTTTGACACTTCACCTTACCCACTCCCCACCCTTCTAAATCCCTCCTAAATCTTTAGAGGGCCTGTGATCTCGAGATTATTCTTCGTATAATAATCAGCATATCTATGCCCGCTGAGAACATATATACCTTTGGATCTGACCTTTGACCTATAAAATACTCTCTACATTGGGTCGAAGTTACGGATCTGCTCGAAAATGAGTGAGAATGAGTGAGAATGAGTCAGGCTGTCTGAGGCGCAAATAGACCCCCAAAACGTGTTTCCCACCTGCGAGATGGAAAATGTATCTGTACGGTCAAACGGTACGCGAATTTGCTAATTGCAGAATACGGCTGTCTGTTCACTGCCGAACAACGCCTATATTGATTCAGTTGCAGTAAATTATAAGACTGTTTAATTTTACAAACAAAGTCTAAATATTAATTTTAATGTCACCGATGGCGGTTGCTTACAGGAGACTTGAGTTCCCAAGAATGTTCTCATATCGGGCATCTGTGATTTCACATCAACATATAAATCATTTTCTCATCTGTAGAAATTGTAACCAGTCTTTACATCGATTACCACTATCAGGAAGGTAACGTTATACAAGAACAGAGAGCGGTTGGCTTTGCGGTGTCACTTTTTGTGTTTGACGTCTATTAACTTTATGTATATCCAACTATATTTAATACTACCATGTACTAATTAATTCTTCGCATTGGTTCATGTTGCGGTCGACCCACTCATGTAAATTGGGCACACTGTGTCTGAATCGTGCTGTGATAAATAAATATATAAATACGGCTCCAGAGAAGATTATAGAAAATTATTTTGTTGCATATCGGTCCAATTTATTTTGTATCCTTATTGATTGATACGTTTCAGATGATGTATGGCTGGACCATTCCGGTGATCTATTATTTACCGCTCGCGTTGTGATGCAAAGAAATACCTCATTAACGGAGCATAGCCTTTCAACATACGGGAGACAGCTGTCATCTTTTGCATTGCATACAATGACAGTTAATCAGGAAAGCCGATTTCATTGGAGGAAGCTATCAATTATTCAGTGTCCCAAATTAATCTTCTTTTACGGCTAAATGACTCTGTTGAATTTAATGAACCGGAGAGGCATTTTGCGGCAGTGATTTCCTCATATTTTTTATTTAAATGTTTTACATTACATTTTAATCTGCAGTCACTACTTCAGATTCCGCGGGTACAGGGTCTTTCAATCTCCGACTATCACTCAAATAAGAAAGTTGTTCGTAGCAACAATGAACGAGAATCATCGATTCACAACCTTTGTTAACAGAATTCAGTGAACTCTTGTGTCGTTCAAAAAAAAATATCATTCCATTGAACTCTTGGACTGCGTCCCGACAGAATAATTGATAAGAGGAAAATACGTTTTCTCTGTGTCATTCTTGCATAATCAAGCTTATACGATTTAATTGAAGTTAACTATTTTTTTTTTATTTGTTCCTGCGGTATGTCTCTTACTATAACCGTTATGTGACATATTGAAACGTGGCCCCATGTGGCGGCAAGAGAGAAAGATTGATCGTGTTTGCACCCGGCTCTAGGAACAGAGGAGACAGGAAGACTGCGCTTTAATTATGTTGTCCAAACTGTCGTTTTGACTTCGCATTGCATGCAGATTACAGAATTCATCCTGTTAAAAATTATTTTTTATCCCTGGATGGAACACTGCTTGGTTCCGTGTTGATGCAGCGCGTGTAATTCAAGGAAAGGCGTCTTTTTCTGACTCCATGAGGACTGTCACGAATAATATTGAGAATAAAATGGGCTAAAACGAACAAGATTGCGTTTTAACAAGTAATATTTCTTCATAAAAAATACTACCTTTGATGTTCCAGTACCCTATATGCAAATGTGCGCAGTGTCCGTCTCATGGATCTATATAATAATATTAACTCAGTAGCAGTATGTGCTTTCCTCGCGTCATTATCCATCCATGTACTTATGCATCTACCTTCTTCATTTCCATTTTTGCGAACGTGATTCAACCAATTACAGTCGAATTTCAGTGAGGGACTGTTCATTCACTCGTTTTACATCAGCATCTAATATTAGCTGATTTTTTTCTGAATTAGAGTCAATCGTCAAATATTGATAATTTATAATATTACATTTTAAATTTATAATATTAATATTAGAGAGAATTTATTTTGGTCGAATTGAGAATCAAATCCTATCCATGGATTGATGAGGTATATCTGTCTGTCGTGAACATTCAAGTAAAAGATTTGGTAGCCGTTTTTCTCGTGAAGAGTTGCACATCCAGATAGCTGTCTACATATATCTGTAGCTGTGACTCGAATTGATGCTATAATCTGAGTTCCTTTTCCCAATGAGTGTCCGTGCTGTGAGAACTCACACTAAACAATGCCAAGTTGATCAATCGTTCCATGAACGAAGGTTAGCTACTGAATGTCAGATTGACGCTTGAGGGTATATCAATACTTTCCAGTAGTCAATGATTCCATTTCACAGCTGAGAACCATGCTCGATAACGACGTATTGGCGAACGAGCTGAATAGCCTTCTGACTATTGCACAGAACTTGAAATCCTCGTTAGCCCGAATAATAGAAACGGAGAAAACATTCAGTAAGGGTAGAAAAATCGATTTCATGTTGTCTCGCAAATAGGAAAAGATCCTTGAATTGTCTTGTCCGGATTTTATGTCCGATTCGAGCCGTGTTTCTAGTGTTTATTACTTGTGTTATATTTCGAACAGACATGACCAGACATGCTATAACCACTGAAGAAATAAACGGAAAATTCAACAAATTGATTGTGCATAGGTGGACTTTCTAAAAATGTCGTATACAATAAGCAATGCAAATGCGCGATCGAAATGGAAAGAATGAGCCCTGAGATGTCTGTTACACTGCGTAAAAATCTCACTGAAATTTCACGGACAACATTGATCGAAATAGGAGCGAATTTCAGTAAAACCTTGATGAAATATTACTAAAACAATTGTTCAGAATGCGAAAACACATTAGTGAATTGCAGTAGAATCTTGCCAAATCTCGTTCAATATTCCGTTTCATAAAGTAGAAAACATACTAGTCAAGTCAATCTAGACAACCCACTGTTCATATGGAGGAGCATGAGATTCACCCAGTACACAAGCTGTACACCCATAAGAAAATACGTGGATATTAATCCGTTAAAATCGTCGAATAACGCGATCGATCTATTCGTCCTGGTGTGGAAGTGATAAATGGAACCTGCACAGTTGAGAGCAGTATATCTCTCGGCATGTAAGGTAAAAGTAAATACCAGGATTCAGATTATAAAAGACAAATATGTTCAACAGGACAGCAGTAATGTTTTTACCAGTGTGTACGTTTAACAAGATGGTGATGCATAAAAAAGGTTAAATTTGCGGTATGTTAACCAAGTCATTTTTTTCTGAACACCATGAACTTCATATAGGGCCCACAGGCTACTTGCAATATTCTGTAACCAAGGCGGCATTCCAAAATTTGAACTTTTAACATTTCAGTCGGTCTTTTTCGGGTTCATAATCGTGATATCATTATATTGATGTCAAACATGGTGTAGATCTAAATAAACATTTCTCTTATCGTGGCACTGGCACTTGTTGGTATTTTCATGGTGTTAATTAAGATGACTATATTTATTACTGTAATAATAATAATAATTATATTGATATGCACCGTGTATTATTTATTTTCCGAAATATGTCATCAGTGAGTAATTAGTCTATAAAGGCCGAGTACATATAGCTATGGAACTTATCTATATCTGTCGACACAAATGTAAACTAGTGCGATCGCGATATCGGTGTGCACATGCATTCACCACTTTTGCCTGATTGCTCTATTCGACCGTTTGTCGGAACAATATTCACTGCCTAACAACTGCATAAAATTATACTATGAAATATATTTATTTCAACAGTTACATTCATATATCTGTGATATACATGTTCCAAACTTTCGGTGAAATTTGAAAGTAATACTTGACTGAAATGTTAGTCGATACAGCAATTTCACCAATAAACAAAAGTTTCATTTGAAGTTTAGGCCTACTCAATAACTGATGTTTCACTGAATCTTCACCAAAAAGTGAAAAGTGGAAGCTTGGTCTATCTTTCCTCTTACAAGACCAGAATTGACCAGGTCAACCAGACTGTGATAAAGTCAATTTTAGTAACCATCAACTTTAAAAACAGCACAATCAAAGTCCGTCATCCGAATCAAGACTTAAACAATGTATTTATTTACAATATGGTAAAACGTAAGCTCTGACATTTCTCCCAAATTCTAGCCATGCTGACCGCCGTATACAAGAAATCTGAAACGTGATCAGTTTCAAACACGGGGCAGCGTTGTACAGTGCTGGTACCGGTATGTGCACACTTTTGACTTGCACACAACATTGACCGATTCATATAAGTCACATTTACGAACCGAATTTGAATTCTGAACCCCCAATAACTCACCTGGTGCGAAAAAGCAACAGCTAGTATTATTGAGGTTGGAAATAAGGGTGGGGAACAGATTCCAGGAGGAGGGGTTATGAGGTAGGACGAGACTTAAGTATTTATGAGATAATGGGATGGGCGACAGGCTCTATCCCCAAGCTTAATAGATGATTTGTATGTGAGTATTACGATATAAGATTTCAGATGATATGAGATTATGGGTTAAGGCGATACTTAATTTTACTGATAAAGGGTGGGCCAAAACCCTAGGGGTTCCATTGCCTGTACTTATTGTATGCATCATATTGGGGGAGGGGGATATATACTGTGGGGGGTAAGGTAAAACCACAGCCATGTATCAGTGCATGGTAATACCCATATGTGCGAATAGGGGAGCGGGTGGCTATGAGACATTTCCAGGGGTGAGAATTTAGTTGGCCATATGTATAAACACTATAACTTGGTTTGCAAATAGATTTTTCTTTAATGGTCATTAATACTATTTCTGGCCACATGCCAATGTTTCATGATTTACACTTCATGACTATATGTATGAACAAAATTAGTGTATGCAAATTGTATTAACTGATTTTAGCGACCATTAATTGAATTGGAAGCCGCTTTGTGAGGATGTTTAATGGTCATTAATTTCTTTAACACTGAATATTTGAATTCCAGAATATTAATCTTTCTCAACTCTTTGTCTTATGCAAATCAATGGCCATCAGAGTTTTCATGGCCATGAATACATGAGGCTATTAATTGATTGTGTGAAGTAATCGCCGTAAATGTGATCACAAGGTCATTTAAAGCCAGCCGAACTATTATCATTCCTTTCAATTGATGGTGATGCAAACAATTAATGGCCAGATCATGGGCACCTGGCGTATTAATGGGTATTTAATACCTCAATAATTGTATTTAATGAGATATTTGTAGGGCTGATATTTTCTATACTATATAGCTGGATCAAGTTCTACAAGAAAATGTAAAAATATCCATGATGACAGTGACGTCATCTTGTAAGAAGCCCTTTTTCGCCTATTTTTGGCCGATTTTCCGATTTTATTATTTTTCGATATTTTCTCGCTAAAAAGCTAATTAAAATGATAAGGGATAATTACTTTTGCCAAAATGAGCCACTCTTATGCCACTTTAGGTAAGGAAACTCGAAAATGATCTGAAAAGAACGGCTTTCTGAACAAACCTGATAGACGCCACTTTGATTTTTTCCGTGACGCTTTGCCGCAACGATTTTACAAATAGTCTAAGAATGACGCAAATAATACTTGCGCAATACACAACACTTTTCAGCTCTCTTGTTCTCTCCATTCCAGAGCTGTGGTGGAAAGTTGGGTAATATAAAGGGGAGTGGGCCATCTGGGCCTAATCCCAAGGCCATAGGGTTAACATAGACCGCCATAGCCCCTTGTAATTGCACAGCCAAAATGTTATCTTTTGACCGTTCACGTTAAGTTGTCCACATGAACATCTACAATAAAAGCATGACTGAGTTACAGAACATCACGGGAATCACTCTTGGCTCTTCGATGTCTTTGGGAAGAAGTCAGCCAGAATATGGACAGAGGGGCCGGCATTTTCGCCACCACCATAGCATATTAATTCCTAATGCTAAATCCTAATGTTTCTATTTCGATTTCGACTGAACCCAGGAATAAAGGCGGTTGATCCGTATGTGTCAGGGTGGTATTTCATTGGGTAATCGCCATACCCACGAACTATTCGTAACAGCACAGAAATTCATTTCGATGGGTTTTCTTGTCAAGCATATGGCTTCAAGGGTAGGAATATCATTATACATTTCAAGTCTGTGCGTATTTTTTTAAGTATTAACCTAAATCGAGTTGTGCGATAAGATGCATGGAAAGTATTGGGATTATTGTATCAGACTGCTCACTGAATAATGGATATGGCGCTTATTTTGACACTATTGCCTGAGCTTAAATTTAGTATACTTCACGTCGACGTGCCCTTGAGAATTTATTAACCTTATTCGTACTGCTAGTGACAAGTTCTCCTAACCCATGTTGATCCTACCAGAGATCAGGAGGGTTTTAGTGGCAGAGGATATATTATTATGTTACAGGTAATAAATACCATTTACATCGTTGAGAGTACAATAGCTTTCCCTTGTCTATAAAACTCTCCGGGTCTAGTCGTTGCATTTAATGAGGCGTGTGTCTCAATGCCCGTAAACATCGATGCAGCCATTCACCATTTGCCGTTTAGGCTATGTATAGCACGTCACTAAAATTCGAATTCTTTATTTGGCATGACCAAGCAATTTCTTTGTGCACATGCGTGATATCCCATAATTGCGGAGTAAATATGCAGGTGGTAATAACATAATGGTCGTATCAATTGGTCATCGGATTCAAGGGAGGTCAAATTGCTTCCTTTGGGCAACTCTTCAGCAAAATCCCCTATTTTTGTCCTTTATCACGTGTCGGTCATGTGGTTTTCTGTCTCTTTCTTTTGTCCCTTCTTTTGTCCCCCTTCTTTTGTCCCCCGCGTAGAGAAGTTTATGCCCCAGCTTTTTGCGCAGCAGCAGGAACGTTGTTCACCATGAAACGGTTATTCGAGAATGTTTCCGCTTTTCCGGACAGGAACAGCAACCTCAGAACATATTTAGCTTGTGAGTATCGCAATTTCGACATGGATTCAGAGCCTGACAGTACCTGACAGTCCCTGTAAGCTACTGCAATTATATTGCTATACTAGAGAGATAATTATCTTGTCTAGCGGCTCGGATTTGGAATCAGTAGTCTTTGTTTAAATATGAAGGATAAAGATGTGAATAGCTGTCTCCTCGAAAGCTGCGGATATTCGAACAGGTGTGCCTGGGCACTCCATCGCATTGCGATGTGCACTGGTCGTGCGAATACAAATAATGCACGGAATAAAGACTCGATGCTGTACTTCAACCGGAGGCCTCTCTGAGGGGAGGGGGGTACATTATTTCGTTTACAGATTTAGCCAGTCCAAGTATTATTCAATTTGTAGATATTTGAAGATGTACAAATATTTGTGAGTGAAAGACTACTTTAACCGTCAGCGGAAATCGAACCGAAGACGCCTCTAATCCGTAGAGTTGTTTTTATCACCAGGCTATGCCGACACGTAGATTATGCTTCCCTGCATCGTCTCAGTGGATGTCAGTCCTTTTCTCTCGGTGTGCAATGTAGCAGTGCGCAACTGGATTTATAATATAGAAATGCCAATCTGGTGTGGAGTAGCCCCAAGAAGCAATTTGTATGGACGGAAATAATTTTTGAGAGAACGAATAATTTAGTTGATAGAGGGAATCGAACCCACGGCCCCTCTAATCCCCGCAGTATTTCCTTTGAGCCAGTATAGCTTTTGTGGTAAGATACTGGGATCGTCGGTTATATTCACACTGACCGCTAACTTACTTTTTCTCTCGAATATTATTTCCGTCTATACAAATTGCTTCGTGGATGCTATATTCCGTACCAGATTGTCATTTCTATATCATAAAGCCACGTGTGCATATTGCAACAGCGAGAGAGAGGACTGGCATTCATTGGAACGATTTACGGGAGGATTGCTTACGGGCCGACGTAGATCAGATCGTAAGAGCAACGCTACGAGGTTGTGGGTTCGATTCCAACTGACGGCTAAATTATTCTTTCAGGTACGCACATTGCACTCAGATGGTGAGAACAACTCTACGTATTAATGGAGGACAAATATGTACAAATTGATTCTTGAGGCGGGTGGGGGGGGTTATACGCCACATCTGCTCGTTTTTATATTATAAAGCCAGTTGCGCACAGTGAAACACCGAGAGAACGGACTGGCCTTCATTTGGATGATTCACCGGAGCATTATTTATGAGCCGGCAGAGCTCAGATGGTCAGCTCCACCCTACCGATTAGAGGAATGATGAATTCGATTTCAGCTGAGTATCAAAGTATTCTTTCTCTCAAAAATTATTTCCATGTTATCCATTTAGCAAACTGTGATTGTTGAGATATGACGTGAAAGAAAAACCGGAAACGAATTTATGGACGGATTATCGGATGGTGGAGCAATTCGTCTTGGTCCATACATGGTTGGAATATTGCGTACGAATTGCAAAACAAGATCGTGGTGTGCAAACATTTTAGAGCTTCGGTTCATACTGTGTTGCATTCCTCATATCCTGTGACTAGGGACCCTAAGAACATCATTCAATGTAATATTTTTCATGATATTCACATGAACAAGCACAATGAATCCGTGACTGAGATACAATATACTCCACAACACGTTTGTTTCCATTGCGAATGCATGCAGGTGATACAGATTTGACATTATGAATATATATGATGTCTGGCTTACTGAAAAAAAAATCGAACCAGTACTTTAGCAAAAATTTAATCCAGGTTTTGAGACGAGCAATCGTTTCTGGGTAAACCGAGCATTGGGGCAATAAAAATACATAAATTTAAAATCAAAGAAATAATAAACTGCATATTCCATGCTCCCGCTTGAATATCACAATTTATTATCTCGTGAAAGATGATAGAAAGGACAACTCACTCGACGCTTCGTGTCTCATCAGTTATCCTTCCGGCTTTCACCTGAAAATATTTGTTATATTCAAACGTAACCAAGCAATATTCTCTATATACACGTTGGATAATAACGTTGGTAATAGCTCGGTATTGAATCACTTAGGCTAAGTGATTTTAGCTTAAGACTAAGCGAAATCGAATTCCAAGGGAAGGGAGTGAAGTACGACGTAATCTGATATGCTTACTGGTGAAGTTGTGAACGGTACGGTAATCGTTAAATCAGTATAAGAATATAAAAATAATATGCATACATCTCTATTTGTTATAAATTTCGTTTGCAGAATTTCAACACCTCATATTAATCTGACTTCAAATGGGAACTATAGTGGACAAGATGGCATTGAGAGATTCAATGTATACTCGTTATATGCAAAATACAAAAAAAGTACTTCTGACATGTCATTATAACAATATGGGGAAATCGATTATGGAGTCGTGTATACATTATAATAGTAGGCAGAGGTCATGTAAACGCCGAACAATAATCTCAATAATGAATCCAGAGAAGGCATATACGGTAGATATTAGTATCTTCTCTTATGGGACATTTTTATGGGAAACCGCTGACATTTTACATTGGACGATCGATGATAATGTCAGACACTCTACAGGAGGATATTAATTGATTGTGTGAAGTAATAGCCATAATTGTTATAACATTTAATGCCAGCTAAACTATTATCATTATTTACAATTGATGGCGATGCAAAACATTAATGGTCAGATCATGGGCACCTGACGTGTTAATGGGTAATTTAATGAGATGTTTGTCCAGTAGGGCTGATATTTTCTATACTATAGCTGGGTCAAGTTCTACAAGAAAATGTAAAAATATCCATGATAGCAGTGACGTCATCTTGCAAGAAGCCTTTTTCCCCTGTTTTTGGGCCGCTTTTCCGATTTCATTATTTTTCGATATTTTCTCTCAAAAAAAAAAGAATTAAAATGATAAGTGATAGTTAATTTTGTCAAAATGAGCTACTCTTATGCCACTTTAGATAAGGAAACGCGAATATGATCTGAAAAGAACGGCTTTCTGAACAAAACCTGGTGCGCGCCACTTCGATATTTCCATGACACTTTGCCTCAACGGGTTTACAAATAGTCTAAGAATGACGCAAATAATAATTGCGCAATATACAACAATTTTCAGCTGTCTTGTTCTCGCCGTTCCGGAGCTGTGGTGGAAACATTGCGGGAAATGGTCAAGTTTCCAATTCCGGAAACCCATCAGAAACCTATTGGAAACTGTAGCGACACAGTTTCCAATAAGTTTCCGGAATTGGAAACTTGACCATTTCCCGCCGTGAAAATTGGGTAAGGGGAGTGGGCCATTATGGCCAAGTCATGACCCAATTCAAAGGTCAAATAGGGGTAACATAGACCGCGATAGCCCCTTGTAATTGTACAATCAAAATGTTATCGTTTGACCATTCACGTTAAGGTGTCCACATGAACATCTACAATAAAAGCGTGGCTGAGATACAGAACATCACGGGAATCACTATTGGCTCTTCGGTGTCTTTGGGAAGAAGGCAGCCAGAATATGGACAGACGGGCCGGCATTTTCGCCACCACCATGGCATATTAATTCCTAATGCTGAATCCTAATGGTTCTATTTCCACTGAACCGGTGAATAAATGCGGTTGATCCGT
The DNA here is from genome assembly GCA_036873755.1 of Hanleya hanleyi. Classification (NCBI taxonomy): domain Eukaryota; kingdom Metazoa; phylum Mollusca; class Polyplacophora; order Lepidopleurida; family Hanleyidae; genus Hanleya; species Hanleya hanleyi. The sequence goes on along the minus strand of JAVTVY010047504.1, from coordinate 88,889 downwards.
ATATGTCCGGGTGGTATTTCATTGGGTAATCGCCATACCCACGAACTATTCGTAACAGCACAGAAATACATTTTGATGGGTTTTCGTGTCAAGCATAATGCTTCAAGGATATATAGAAATATCATTATACATCCCCAGTCTGTGCGTAATTGTTTTTAAGTACTTACCTAAATCGAGTTGCGCGATAAGATGCATGGAAAGTATTGGGATTATTGTATCAGACTGCCAACTGAATAGTGGACATGACTTTTATTTTATGACGCTATTGTCTGAGCTTAACATTTAGTATACCATCAACCTTACAAAACGTGCCCTTGGGAATATTACCAAGCTTATTGGTACTGCTAGTAGCAAGTTCTCCTGACCCATGTTGATCCTACCAGAGATTTGCGACCACACCAGGTGAGATCAGAAGGGTTTAGTGGCAGAGGATGTATTATTATGTTACAGGTAATATAATGCTCCCCTGCATCGTCTCAATGGATGGCAGTCCTTTTTTCTCGGTGTTGCAATGTGCGCAACTGGCTTTATAATATAGAAATGCCAATCTGGTGTGGAGTATAGCCCCACGAAGCAATTTGTATGGATGGAAATAATTTTTGCGAGAACGAATAATTTAGGTGATAGAGGGAATCGAACCCACGACCCCTCTAATCTTCCCAGAGCATAAGCTTTCAGTCGGTATAGCCTATACGGTAGAGGCTGGAGTCGTGGGTTATATTCCCACTGACTGCTAACTTAACCTTTCTCTCAAATATTATTTCCATCTATACAAATTGCTTCGTGGAGGCTATATTTCATATCAGATTGTCATTTCTATATTATAAAGCCACGTGTGGACATTGCAACAGCGAGAGAGAGGACTGGCATTCATTGAAACGATTCACGGGAGGATTGCTTATGGACCGACGTAGATCAGATCGTAAGAGCAACCATACAGATTAGAGAGGTTGTGGGTTCGATTCCCACTGACGGCTAAATTATTTTTTCTCTCAAAATTATTCCCATTGATACAAATTGATTCGTTGGCGCTATACTTCACACCAGATATGGCGTGAAAGAGAAACCGGAAACGAATTTATGAACGTATTATCGGATGGTGGAGCAATTCGTCTTGGTGGATACATGGTTGGAGTATTGCACACGAATTGCAAAGCAAATCTTTGTGTGCAAACTTTTTGGAGCTGCGTTTCATACTGTGTGTTGCATTCCTCCTAACCTGTGACTAGGGGCCGTAAGAACATCGTTCAATGTAATATTGTCATGATGTTCACATGCACAATCACAATGAATCCGTGACTGAGATACAATATACTCCAGAAAACGTTTGTTTCCATTGCAAATGCAGGTGATACAGATTTGACAATATGAATATATATGATGTGTGGCTTACTGTACAAAAATCAAACCATTATTTTAGAGAAAAATTAATCCAGTGTTTCAGACGAGAAATCGTTCCAGGGCAAACCGAGTATTCGGGCAAGAAAAATAGATACATTTAAAATGAAAGAAATAATAAACTTCATATTGCATGCCCACGCTTGAATATCACAATTTATTATCTCGTGAAAGATGATAGAAAGGACAACTCACTCGACTCTTCGTGTCTCATCAGTTATCTTTCCGGCTTTCACCTGAAAATATTTGTTATATTCAAACGTAAACATGCAATATTCTCTATATACACGTTGGATCGGTGAGAGCTCAGCATTGAATCACTTAGGCTAAGTGATTTTAGCTTAAGACTCCAAGGGAAGGGAGTGAAGTACAAGGTAATCTGATATACTTACTGGTGAAGTTGTGAACGGCACTGCATGTAAGCGTTAAATCAGTATAAGAATATCCAAATGTGCATGCATTTCTATTTGTTATAAATGTAGTTTGCAGAATATCAACACAGCATGTTAATCTGATTTCAAATAGAAACTATAATGGACAAGATGTCATTGAGCGACTCAATGTATTGTCTATCCACCAGACTCGTTATATGTAAAATACTAAAAAGTACTTCTGACATGTCATTATAACAATATGGAGAAATCGATTATGGAGCCACGTATACATTATAATAATAGGCAAAGGTCATGTAAACGTCGAACAATAATCTCAACAGTGAAGCAAGAGAAGGCATATATGGTAGATATTAGTATTTTCTCGTATGGGACATTTTTACGGAAACCGCTTTCTTTCTACATTGGACGATCGATGGCAATGTCAGACACTCTACAGGATTTCCGTATCATGTGCGCCAATAATTACTGCGACTCAGCTGATAACGATTTTGTTCTCGGTTATTGTAGACACATCCCAGTGCGACTGAATACACTTCAATTCTAACAATGGTTCAGTTGAGAATATAATTCTGGGTAAATTGTAGATGTTAAATTATCAAATATCAACTGGGAGACATCAAACGCAAATTTCACGGTACTGTAGAATAAATTCTGGCCTGGGTTATTGCCCAATGTTCTGTCTGCGTTGGTGTAGTGTTGCAAATAGTGAAATCGGTTGAACTGAAATAAGTTTCACCTCCATTTGCACTGATGCAAGACTAATGATTATTTGTCGATAATGTGTGGTGATTAAGAGTCAAGCCAGGATATAAGAGAGTTATCATTTAAATCGGATTCAATCTGACGATATTCACTTACGATTCACAGACAATGGATTGGTGAGCCGTACTAGGTCACCGGCATTGACCAACTCGGCACTGGAGCCAATAAATATTTACTTCTTGTTAAATTCTTGTCAGAATACGTTGCTTATCCATGTCACCATAACGAGAACCTGCGATAGAGAATCACAAGCATCTGCATACAAACATGTATATGAACTTCTTTTTTTTTTGATTATCCAGTATCGTCTCCTATTAATCAAATTTTTAACAGCTTGCTTCCGCCGGACATACCCTTCTGGCATGCGCGCCAAATGCAATCAACGTATTCATGTGAACGCCATCAGGCTATCGGCTGAACTCTTGCAGGAAGGCAGCATATTCCAGTAGACTGGGTGATCAATGCGTAAGCCAGAATAGGAGAGCATCGGAAATTGCTTTTGTAACTATTTCCAGTCTTGTGCGAGGATTTTTTTTCTCTTCTTGAAAGTCTTCAATCGAATCTTTATCGATTCAGTACAATACTGATCTTATTCTCCACTGCGTTAATTGGGCTGTGATCTGGTCATGTTTTATGGGAAAACGCGATGGGGCGAAGAACAGAAGGCATCCTTACATCCGGACAAAACTTGTTATTGAAGTACAATATAGGGCAGTTAAGGATATGCAGCCCCTTCGGGTACACTTTCACACACCCTGTCTTTATACATCTGTAAATATGCCTCACAGAGATAGCAATATTATAGTATATTACTTGAGAGTCCGTCTTTCTAGGATTACAAAAATATAAAGGTGTTCACTGTACATTTCAATCGATCGACAATATGTGAATCCCTCTTTAAATTGGGGAAACGTATTTCATTCAACATGACAGGCACGTTGTTGTCTGATAGATAACTTTTTTATTCATAGTCAGGGCTGTTAGGAATTTTTTGGTTCACATTCTTCCAAAAGCACCAAATTTGGCCCATATGTCGCCCATACCATACTATTTCGATTTTTGACGGGCGCCAAGACGGGCGCCCCGTAGGGCCGCCATATTCGGCGAAATTCAATATGGTCGGCACCCGGGTTAGAGGTCAATCGTAGTTAAATAACTAAAAGGGCTAGAAATATGAACAATAGCACCTTTTAGTAGTTTTGGGGGTCGGAGAATCTGATTGTGATCTTATTTCAACGATTTGAGGTCAAAGTCACCCTTTAAGGTCACCTTAAAGGTCATTTTGGGGACAAATTCGCCATAATCAGTGGTTTTGAGGCAAGATATATAAACTGCCTCATTCTATTGGTTTCCAGGGTTGAGTAACCCGAATCTGGCCTTATTTTGGTGATTCGGGGCAATATTTCATTTGAGAGTCGCGATAGAGGTCATCCGAACCAGAGGTCAGTTGTAAGTTTAACACCAAAAGAACTACAAATAATACCATAGAGGTTTGTGGCATTCTCCGATTCTGATCTTATTTTGAAGATTTGAGGTCACCTCATTTTGGAGTCAAAGGTCAAAGATCAACAGTTACCACTAAGAACAATCGAACGAAGATTATTCAGGAACAAATTATATTAAAATACTTCGGAGACGACATCTGCTGACAAAATGCTATAACTATGCCGCTACGTCGCTATGTGTATTTAAATGTGCGAAATACAGTACAAAGACCGCTTTAGCAACAATATACCAAATACCTTCTGGCTTGCGCTCTCAAGAAACTGTGAAGTCGGTTCGCACCTAGTAAGGCTGTGGAAGAGGGGTAATGCCAAGGATTTGTCGGACCGAGATCGGAACAAATGGTATGGACTGGAATGTCACAGTATTTTTTAGCTCATCTGGGCCGAAGGCCCGATGGGCTTATGTCATGGCCTGACTGTCCGTCGTCCGTCGTCCATCGTCCGTCGTCCGTTGTGCGTTGTGCGTCGTGCGTCGTGCGTAAACATCTTCTTCTCTGAAACCGCTTGGCCGATTAAGCTGAAACTTGGCATGCATGTTCCCCCCAATGAGTACACCAGAATTTGTTCATGCGGTGCCGATACGATTTTAAATATGGCCGCCATGGCGGCCATCTTGAATTTGCCATTGAAACCTTGTTATCGCGATTTCTCAGGAACTACTGCATGGATCTTTCTCAAATTTGGTACACAGGTTCCCCTTGGGGTCTAGTTGTGCAAGATACCTGTTGTGGTCTGATTCGCAAATCCAATATGGCCACCAGGCGGCCATCTTGGATTTCCCCATGAAACATTGTTATTGCAATTTCTCAGGAACTACTTTGTGGATTTTCCTCAAATTTGGCACACAGGTTCCCCTTGGGGTCTAGTTGTGCAAGATACCTTTTCTGCTCTGATTCGAACATCCAATATGGCCACCAGGCAGCCATCTTGGATTTCCCTATGAAACTTCGTTATCGTGATTTATCAGGAAGTACTGCATGGATCTTTCTCAAATTTGATACACAGGTTCCCCTTAGTGTCTAGTTGTGCAAGATGCTTTTGTGGTCTGATTCAGAAATCCAATATGGCCACCAGGCGGCCATCTTGGATTTCGAGATGAAACATTGTTATCTCGATTTCTCAGGAAGTACTGCATGGATCTTCCTCAAATTTGGTACAGAGGTTCCCCTTGGGGTCTAGTTGTGCAAGATACAATTTGTAGTCTGATTGAAAAATCCAATATGGCCACCAGGCGGCCATCTTGAATTTGCCAGTGAAATCTTGTCATCATTATTTTTCGTTAACTACTGCATGGATCTTTCTCAAATTTGGTACACAGGTTCCTCTTGGGGGTCTAGTTGTGCAAGATACCTTTTTCTGCTCTGATTCGAACATCCAATATGGCCACCAGGCGGCCATCTTGGATTTCCCTATGAAACTTCGTTATCATGATTTATCAGGAAGAACCGCATGGATCTTTCTCAAATTTGATATACAGATTCCCCTTGGGATCTAGTTGCGCGAGATACAATTTGCGGTCTGATTGAAAAATCCAATATGACCACCAGGCGGCCATCTTGGATTTCCAGATGAAACATTATCGCGATTTCTCAGGAACTACTGCATGGATCGTTCTCAAATTTGGTACAGAGGTTCCCCTTGGGGTCTAGTTGCGCAAGATACAATTTGTAGTCTGATTGAAAAATCCAATATGGCCACCAGGCGGCCATCTTGGATTTTCAGATGAAACATTGTTATCGTGATTTCTCAGGAACTACTGCATGGATCTTTCTCAAATTTGGTACAGAGGTTGCCCTTGGGGTCTAGCTGTGCAGGATACCATATATGGTCTGATTGAAAATTCCAAGTTATCGTAAATTCTTAGGATATTACTGCATGAATGTTGATACACAGGTTCCCCTTGTGGTCCAGTTGTGCAAGATACCTTTTTTGGTTCATTTCGAAAATCCAATATTGCCGCATCTTGAATTTCACATGAAACTTTATCATAAAATCTCAAGAAATAACTGCATGGATCATTTTATAGTGTTCAAGGGGGACAACACAAGTTACAAACTCATCTATTGCAGTTCTTTAGTAAAAATTTCTCACAGCTACTTTCTCCAGTTACAGACAGATGACCTACAGTGCCGTGGCACTATCTTTTACATCTTCGCAGACAGATGGGGGTATGTGTTGGTTAGGCCATACCTCACCAGAGATTACTTTCATTGGAAAAATGTCCTGTTACATCTCATTGCCATCGTAACAACCCAGTCGCACATATTTCGTACTCGACATGTCTCCCCCTGGTGCATATACCCACAAAATATTGGAATCGTAGGTTAAAAACTGTCCAATGTACTGTCCGGACACGAAGTGGACAGACGGACGAACGACTGCAATCACTTAATAAAAATTGGTTCTGGTTATTGCTTATACAGCTTACTGACAATCACACATTATATTTTGGTATAATTGCCTTTATTCCATAACCTCCAATTGCAATCATGAATTTGCAGCTTGACCTCCTGTGAAATCGACTATGTTGCCATTTTGTTCAGGGGAGACAACGCAAGTTAGAAAATCATCTATTGCAGTTCTTCAGTAAAAATTTCTCGCAGCCACTTTCTCCAGTTATAGCCAGATGAGCGCTACAGTGCCGTGGCACTATCTTTTCCAGTACCGAAGTCCACCAAGAGTTCCGATAGACCGAGGGTCTTCAAAGACCGGACTGTCCATCGTGCGAACATAGGCTGTTGTATGACCCTCCTCCGTGGCATGTGCTAGATGCAGGAGGACCCTGGTGTCCGCCTCGGAATGGTTGCACGGTTGAAGTATTGTGAGGTCACAACACCTGTTGAAGAATACGGACTCAAAACGGTTACACAGAAGTAGCTTTCCATTCATGTCAGTCTTGGAGATCTGTGTACTGATGAATGAGAACGGCTCCTTTTTGTTAACATTTTTTAAGAAGCCGATGATCCATTCATACTTCGGATTTTAGGGGTTCAGAAAAAAGTATTGTGGCATTCCAGTACAAAACATCTGTTCCGATCTTGGTCCGTCAAAGTCCGTGGCACTACCTCTCTTTCGCAGCTTAACGGGGTGCAAGACGACTTCACAGTTTCTTGGATGTGGCAAAAAGACCGCCTGGGCAGCCTGTACAAGCATATCGGACCCCACCGACACACTAGTGGCTCTCGGGCATAATCCTGACACTCTCGAGTTCGTGCATATGGAGCTTATAGAACGCTTCATCGTACTAATGTACAGCAAGGGATGTGGTGCAGCTGGTGTCAATGAGGCCAAGCATCACCTCTTCACTACTGCAACCAGATCGCTGGAAAACATCCCACCTCCCAAGCCGCGCTTTTGCAGCATGTGAAGCGAGCGCTGCTGCAAGCGAGTTTCTACTGGAGTCGCTTCACTCCAGCAGGAAATCCCTGACTTCAGTGAGTGGAGCTGGCACAAAGATTGCACCAGTACATGGCAACCGCTATGGACCACTCTCAGCGACACTTCTATGGCATATGCCATTCTCATGCACTGCGGCTGACTCAAGGCATGCACGGAAAGGTGCAAATGCAACTGTGCCGATGTCCGATACACGACCCTCTGCAAATGCGAAGGCGGGTGCGTTAATAACAAGGGCGGTGATAACAAGTATTATTTATTGCTGGCGTCATAGAGCGCAAGCCAGAAGGCATAGGTAGTAAAAGTAATCATTGGTATACTGTTGCTTAAGCGGTCTTTGTTTTGTATTTTGAACATTTAAATGCACGTCGCGGCATAGTTATAGCATTTTGTCAGCAGATGTCATCTCCGAAGTATTTTAGTAACATTTGTTCCTGAATAATCTTGTTTCGATTGTTTTTAGTAGCAACTGTTGATCTTTGACCTTTAATTCTCAAATGAGGTGACCATGACCTCAAATCGTCAAAATAAGGTCAGAATCTAATTCTCCGATGCCACAAAGCCCTATGGTATTATTTGTGATTCTAGCCCTCTTGGTGTTTCCCATAATTGACCTCCGGTTGATCTCTGTCGTGAACCTCACATGCAATATTGCCTCAAATTGTCAAAATATGGCCGGATTCGGGCTACTCAACCCCGAAAATCGATAAAATGAGTTAGTTTGTATATCTCGACTGAAAACCACTAAAAATGACGAATTTGACCCCAAAATGACCTTTAGGGTGACCTTGACCTCAAATCGTAGAAATAAGATCATAATCAGATTCCCCGACACCGATAACCACTAAAAAGTTGTATTATTCATGATTCTAGCCATTTTGTTGTTTTAAATACGATTGACCTCTAACCCGGGTGGCGGCCATAATGAATTTCGCCAATATGGCGGCCCCATGGGGCGACTACCTTGGCGCCCGTCAAAAATCGAAAAGGTATTGTATGGGCGACATATGGGCCAAATTTGGTGCTTTTGGAAGAATCTGAACCAAACAGTCCCTTTTATGCCCTAACATCCAGGACTATCAATCTTGGACTACTACTTCCTTTATTCAACTTTAACGAAAAATCATATGATAGAAAAAAAGTTTTGAAGTTTAATTAAAAACAGCCTAGGACATTTATCAAGATTTGCAGACACTGATCAGATGTACATATAGCGTGTCAATCAATCACACCAAATTTTAGCTCTCTGTGGTTCGCTCTGTTAGAGTTTTCGAGAAATAAAGAGGTTTCATATATCTCTCTTGAGAAAAAATAGAAATGGAGAAATCGAACAAAAACGTGACATGGTTGCATTAGTGTCTGTTTTCCAATTTTGTATGCCGAAACTTTATTTTCGCTGTTTTCGAAGGAACACCAGAGTCATATATTGAAAGATCGTCATGTCAACATAAATATAGTTTCAATCCAAAATAGCGTTTCAATCGCTATGTTTCCTGCAAAGAATTACAAGAACTTGGTCGACAGGGATTTTTCACATCTGTTGATCACCGCTCTCCAGGTAGTTGAGTAGGTACCATGCAGTTATGAGAGAATGTCACAGCTTTTGTATATGAATAGGTGCAGTGGGAAAAGCTGGAATTTATCCATCGCTCACATATTTCGAGAACTGAGTCATTACTGATGATGCATTTTGCTGGAGTTCATTGTTCATATTGATACAAATGTTTGTTCGTTCGTCTTCATGGGTTCGTCTTTAGCTGGCGTTTTAAGTCTCAAGCTGGGACTTATTTACGCCAGATATGCTATTTTTTTATATTCCAAAGTATAAAGTCTTTATCAACATGCGTTCATTTTGTTCCAGTGTGGCAGATAATGTTTATTTCATATGTATTCATTTATATGGCATATATTGACTTAAATTCAAGTTTTGATTGCAGTTAGAAAAGTGTTTATTTAGTTTTTTTTTCATTTTCGCCTTGCGATTTATTTTGAAATATTTTTTTTATTCTGGATACTCATAACTGTGAATGAATACAAAAAAAGAAATGATTCCAACAGTTCGAAAATTTATAAATATTTCACACTATTCTTTTAATTCGTGTTTTAGCTAGGCTAACGTTGTTCTGATCCCAGATGACAAAGTGTGCTTATGGTATTCCTGGTCAAGTGCTAGATGGACGTGGTTGGAGCAACCTGAGAGAATATATTCCTGCTGATTTGAACACTTTCTGTCTGTGTATATTATAATTACTGCTCAGCAACAATAAAATACGAAATGAAAAAAAAGCTTTGATATTTTACATGTATATGTCAAAATCAAATAATAAAATGAAAACGCAAAATGATTAACCAAAAATCAACAGATCAACTTCACTATACCATTGTATAAAGGATAGTACGGTATTAATAAATTTTTGATAATTAGCAAAGGAACATGCACAACTATGTTTTTATTCACAAGCAAATCTGTATCCAACCTGAAAAGCCATCATATTTCAATACGGCGTACATGGGTGCTTTGGTTTTAGAAATCTATCGCACCACGCGTAGACCCCAAATAATAATTCATACAATTCACGCAGCCTATTTAGGATTAATTATTCTGCGCAATACACAACAGATCAGCAAGTTAATCGACAGCCAGCACTGTCAGCCGTTATATTCTAATCCACTCAACTTTCACACCCCTGTTAACCAATGCGTCGGAACGTTGTTTTCGGTCATGGGACTGCGTATCCTTAAACTAACATTATTTAATGCACGAATGGTAGCGAAAAAAAAATATTCACAAAGATTATATCTCCCGTTGAATAATACCCGCCGGAACTAATCCATATGAAAGTGTACCTGTTTGCCCAGCTGCGAACTTCTCATCCTAGTAGCGATGCCTCCACAGCATATATAAAGCTGGAGTCAATCGAGAACCTACAGCCAGTCTGAACTGACACTCGAACTGTTCACGTCATATTTATGCTGTCATTGTTGTCACCAGTCCAAATTCGGACTGTGAGCATCATATTCTATCACGCATTCATTCGCACACAATATAAATATATCTGGGAGAAACTGGGTAATACAATGAAGGATCTGACTAATCAAACATGATTCAGACATACCGGTACGTATTTCCTCAAAGCAATAAAACTTGATCCGGCACAGGTTTCTCCAACATTGTATCTCAATTGACCTCCAACGCCAAAGAGGAGGCACGAAGTCACTACTGGTCATTCTATTTAATGATTATTGAGGCTCTATACGATGCACTTCAAATGCGCTATGTATTTATATTCCCGAGTGCTTCAAAATTATTGTAATTCGGAATGTTCGTTCCAAACTAAGAATTGTTATATGTTATGTCTACTAATCAGGCCCGCCCATAAGCAGTTGCAAATTGCGGCGGTATATACCGAAAGCGACCTTTTGTTCTGATTGTCAACCCCGTTCATTTTTATCTTATCTATCAGTAGTATAGAAATTTGAAATCTCTTAGCATTCGTAGTGAGATAATCAGGGTGGATGAACGAAGCGAAAATGACCTTTGACCCTTGACCGTTGTCCTTGAATTTCCATCGCCCCTTGGAAAGGTCATTTGACTGGCGGGTGGATGCAAAATTAAGACTAACAGCCGGAAATTCGTCGAATTGCCAAATCAGCTGTTCCAGGATATGTTGCCACGACAGTACCCTGGACTACCCGAAGATGCTCAGGGATGGACCAGAACGAATGGATGGTCATTGCACACAGACAAGAGCGAACATTGCCGACGATGCGTCTGATACACGGACAATTGCATAGGTGAATTGTAAACACACCCATCGCGGTTCACACAGGTTGGTTGTCATGTTATTTAGGGGATACATAAAATGTGTACTACGCAAAATGCGTGTTGTTGTTGTTCTTTCTCTCATCTGATTGCGTAAAGTCCGCCATCCCTGGCGACATGTCCTGTAATATCTATTATACCGGATTCTGTGTTTGTCCGGAATCCTATTTTTTTTCATTCATCCGCCAGTAACCTGACCAGTAGTGCCCTCGACAAACGCTTCAATTCGAGATCCTGCACCACCCACGTGATCCTAATATGGTTCATGTAGACCCATTTGAGTCCATTTTAATGAATTTTTGGAGAGATCTGCGGCATTTTCTCAAGTCCTACTTTTCAGGTGAATAGAAGTGGCCTCTTCAAGTTGCCTTGATAATCAAAGGTTGAGGGTTAGAGGTCAGTTACGCCCGATTTCCCAACCACGAAAGCTAAGAGATTTCACCTTTCTATACAACTGGTGTATAGGTTAAAATACTGGACGGGGTGACAATCACAATAAGGGGTCGCTTTTCAATTTGTGACTCCGTATTTAGGAATTTGCCATTCCGGTTTCCACAAATAGTGGTTCACCCTCTCCAACGGCAACAGCAGCTCCCGCATTTCCCAATTGGCGCAGTTTACGGTCAACATGGGTGGGCCTGATTAGGGGACATAACATATAACAATTCTCAGTTTGAAAATTCCGAATTACAATAGTCTTGGAACAGTTACGTCATATCGGAAATTTAAAAAGAGATCGCATTTGGAGGGCACCGTATAGAGCCTCAAGAATTATCAACTGGAATGGAGAATAGTCCCTTCGTGGCGAGTGAGGTAAATTGAAATATACTGCTGGAGAAACTGGTGGCGGGATCAAGTTTCATTGTTTTGAGGAAACACTTACCGGTATGTCTAAAACATGTTTGAATCATCAAATTTAATTCATTTTATTTTTCATTTTATTACCCAGTTTTTCCCACATATATTTATATTGTGTGCGAATGAATACGTGATAGAATATGATGCTCACAGTTCGAGTGTCAGTTCAGACTGGCTTTTGGGCAAGGCTTTGGTGTTAGACCTCCCATTGAAAAGGTAATATCCTGGACAAAAGACTGACAATACAACTTGCAGCAGATCCTTTGTCAATTATATTTCGTGAGTCTTACACCAAATCGTTGCCGGCTTTGGCTTTTGGTTCTCGATCGACTCCAGCTTTATATATGCAGTGGAGGCAACGCTACTCGGATGAGAAGTTGGCAGTAATGTCGTCATAAACTCGGCAGCTGGGCAAACATGTACACTTTCATATGGATTAGTTCCGGCGGGTATTATTCAACGGGAGATATAATCTTTGTGAATATTTTTTTTCGCTACCATTCGTACATTGTATAAGGTCATGTCAGCTTTAATACAGGATAACGTTGTTATCTCGGCAATCGATGAACACAGAGTGTTTGTCTCAGCGACGTTATTTTCCTGATTATCACAGGTGTTGAACAGGTCGTCTTCTGCCAGTCACTCTCCAATTGTGTCTTTCAATTACCAGCGATCATCACTCAAAGCGCCATATGGAACAACTGAAACAGAAGGAACAGCATTGAGTGAACGTGAAACTGACCACGACTGAGCTCGTGTACAGATCATGAAAACAGAAATGAAAACAGAAAATTCGTGCTTTCCGAATGCTAGATGTAAGTGGGCATATCTGAACATATCGATTGACAAAATAAAAAGAAAACCTTCCATTTCCCTATAAACCCTTTTGCTCGGGGAATCTCATGTGCATGTATAAATTTGAGGGGGGGGGGGGGGTGGGGGTGGGGGTAGGTGTGACCCTTGTCCCTGTTTCCCCATTCTGTGTAAAGTCATGTTGAGTTATATTTATTTCGAACCATATGTTATCAAGTTTGGAATAAGCGTTTGTTCGACGTCGGGTCTTGAAGACTGGTGTTACACTATCAATATTTACCCTTATTTAGCATGAGCCGTTTTCTACACTCTTAAAATGCAAATGTTAGATTTAAATCTAGAGGATTGGAGGAGGGAAAGCATTTAGAAATGTTGTTTCACCACTTTTAAGTGTTGGATGCAACAGTTTAAGCTGTTGCATTTAACACTTAAAAGAGGTGAATACAACACTTTCTAAATGCTTTCCCTCCTCTAATCCTCTAGATGTTAAAGCTAACATTTGCGTCTTGAGAGTGTACATCTGACGGTGACAACTCATCAGTTTCAATCATCAGTCTGGTAGTGATATTACATATATGCTCTTCGATATTTGTAACAGATTCCGCTGAAACCAATGATAGAGGTCGCGTGGCCATTCCCGCCTAGGTGTCCACATGAACAGCTACAATAAGAGCTTAACTGAGATACAGAAATTCACAAGAATCATTCTTGATATAGGGGGGGCACGGTTAATATCTCGGAGATCTCGCCAATGCGGCCCGGGTTCGATTCCGCATGGAGTCAACTCGGTTGTATGTGAGATTGGGTTTCTGGTCCCAGGCCGTGCTCGTGGGTTTCCCTCCGGGTACTCCGGCTTTCCTCCCACACCGCAAAACCAGATGTATGATTGTGAGATATGTTTCTGTGTATGAATGTGCTCGGCCCAGTGGAAGATTGGCTTATAGCCAAACTGGCTTCCGAGGGTAAAGAAAGATCATTATTATTATTATTATTATTATTATACTTCAAGTCTTTGAGAGGATTGCACTTCCTACGATCGTGGAGAATATACCAGGGATCATAAATAATTCAGATACATCTTTAATTGGCAGAGAAATAAGGCACAGATAAAAACAGGGACACCTGGGAGACAGCCTATTAGTCTTATTGGATAGTCGAGATTTATAATTTTTTTTTTTTTTTTTTCAGAATCTTGCTGACAGGTAAACAATGGTCGGGCAGACCATTTATCAACCAAACACACACAAACAAAAAACCCACAGTTTTTCGGCACACATACAAATTTAGTTCGGAGGATTACGTAAGATATTTTGAATCTATTTTATCATATCATATATGTTACAGTAATACAAAATCTCACAACACCAACAAATTGCCCCCCCCCCCCCTCTCGCCCCACCCCTCTCCCACAGTTTGAGGAGCAACTTTCTCCGTATAATAATATGTTTCTTTATACTCATCCAAACCCAGTAAGATTGAGAAGTTTTCCTTTTTGTCCTGCAGTGGTGTTAAATCTTTTGGTAGTATCAATATCATATTGAGGGGTTTTTTTTCGCTCGACGGTAAATATCCAAAAGAAACTAAAGCGAATGAGTAGGTCAGTGAGTATTTTCCGTCTTCCCAAACCAGCCAAGCCATTCTGTACAGAAAGTTCAGAACATGTATATATACATTCCATCAGGTGGAGCTCAATTGTTTCATCTTGCAATTTACACGGTACATGTTGGAGATTACATACATTTAACTTTGAACAAAAATAATTTGCAAGGATCTTATGGATTTATTCATATTTATATTGTATCCATCTCAGTCGTGCATCAGTAGTACATTTTCTTCCACATCATAATATTGTAGCCAAACATAAAATTATATTCTTTCACAACCGTGAGATGTATAACAATTGCGAGTAAAACTTTTCACATCATTTTGAAAATTTAAATAATTGCATAATATGGAATGGGATGATGGGAGTAATGTCACGATGTTCGCAGCGTCTAATCCGTATCAATGGTCAGTATTCTTAATCTAAGTGATTTCCCACTCGTTATCTAGAGTGTGCTGTATGTCAATCACGTTTTCATTAAAAAAAAACACAGTAAAATGGCTCTTGTTCGATTATAGTGGGAATACTTGCTGATTTCTTCATGGATGCAGATAACATGGCGAAGTATATATATCAATACTTGGAGACTATTGTCTTTGCAAATTTCAAAGACTGGACAAATTTAAAAGATGTACGTACAATTAGAACGATATGCAACACTGAATTGCGGAAGGATGTAAAGTGAGATAACTCCGTGCTGACAAACGTGAAGAACATATGATGACATATCAACAGAGAGACCGGAGGACATGTGAACATATATAACTCTTACTTAAGAGATATATGATTTACTTCTGTCATATTTCGACAGCGTGGTTAATGTGGCATGGTTGCGTCAGATTATTTGTTGATTTAATGTCATTCGCGTCTTCGGCCACAATTCAATTTGCGTGATATTTGGATCACGGAAAGCATTCTTATATATATGATTATTCGGGGGGGTGGGGCGGGGGGCTTTAATTAAATGAGCTTACAAGTAAGTACATGTATATCATCACAGCTGGCGAAAAAACAAATAACGCTGTCATTCGAGTACCGCCGAGTACCGCTTGAGCGTTTTGCTTGGTACCGTTGTTCGGCCATCTGAATGGCATAAAATAGCGACAGCTGAGGCAGACATAGAGACAGACATAGGTATACGTCTTTTATATTTCCAGTAGCGTGTTCTCTGTGCTAATTAAAGTTTTTCATTAATGCATGTGCGTATTATTGCAAATTAATTAGAGAGTAGAGTATACTGTGAGATAACCATTGATGGGATATCAATTGTTCGATGTGCAATAAACTGAGAAAGTGAAATTACAGCAAGGCAGAGACACTAGTGCACAGTAGCGGTTATTGTGACCTATTTATTTAGATATTGATTGAAAGAGCAACGCTCTCGAAAAGTGAACGTTCAACAGGACAGGCAAACTAATACCCAGGGACAATGCTATCTGCTGCGATGGGCAAAGAGGAATAACTCTCATTGTCAGAGAAATAACTTCATTGTAATGATCTAGATCATTCTGGCTAGATCTTTCGTTCGTAGTATAAAATTAAAGTTAAACGTTATTCTATCTTTATTTTGCATGGGTTTTTAAGCAGTTCTATGATATAATGTGTTATCGTCTGTTAAATAAAACTGTTGTTATTTTGCCTTAATTCTGAATTGGCGCTGTTCTTTGTTCTGTTGTTATTCTCCTTGTAAGTTTCTTCTCTAATGCGTATACCAATAATATTGAAACAACTTCTCAACGTTTTGTCGCCTTTATCCCGTATGAACTCAAAAACCGCAAGGCTAACTACCCGGAATTTTACAGTTTTCATCGCAGTCTTTAAGTTCATACCAAAAAGAACGGCAAGGGTACCCAGGCCTAGGGAGGGGCCATTTCGACTCCCCGGTAAATACAAAACCGAAGATGGTCGATTTGTTGACGTCGCAGTACCGTCAGATTTCCCGGTCAGATTTGCTAATTATTTCTTTAAATATAGAAAATACAAATAAACAGCAGCCAATTTCAAAACCACCCACAATCACTTTGAGCCTATTTTTCATATACCCCCGGGCAGAGGATCATGGGTAAATTCAAAATGGCGGCCATGTGGTACCCGGAAAGTCGTGTTTTTCAATCTTTTCGCTCAATTTCTTCACATTTTCCTTGCCTATAGCCTTGAAAGTATTTTATTTATGCAAAACTAATTATTCTATATTTTATTTTATTTTTTTTCGAGAGAAAAATCGGAAAAATGAAAATTTTGAAAAATCGACCCCAAAAAGATCGAAAAATGGCTTCCGAGAAGATTACGTCACTGTGACGTCATCATGGCGGCCATCTTGGATTTTTTTACATTTCCCGGTAGAGCATGAACCAAAGATACTGTGTGGTAAGTTTCAGCGCTCAAGACTTAGTGGTAGAGAAAATATATAGGGGGGCACTTTCCGCCCCACCCACCCCAGGCTGCGATACACCCCAAATCGCCCAGGCCAGATAGGGTTAAATATTCGATGTTTCAATAGAAGCGAACGACATGATATGATATTCATACATTATCATTGATGAGTGTTCCTTCATCTGATTTTATCACGAGTTTTAGCAAACTCATATGAAATCACGAATGTGCAGAACATCAGATAAATGACCACGAGTATGGTAATTCCTTTCTGACCACGATATCTTAACATTTATTTGTCGAAACAGAATTGAAAGATATTGGGCAAAAAATGTATACGTATAATGCAGTTTTTATGTCGCATACGTGTATATTCATTCCATTGCTTTTAATCGCCGAAATGTGATTAAATGATTTATTACGCTCAACTACATCAAGCGGTTGTTATTATTCTTGAGGTGTTTACTGATTTGTGGAATTGCTTGAACCTCTCCTGAATATTGTCTCGAAAAAAACCTCCGGAATGTTTCAAGAAATATTAAATTGTCTGCAGAAGTTTCTATCGAGTAATCTTCACACCATCTGCTGTCTTATTGAACTTGAGATTAACAAGTTCAATATTCCAGTCTTGGTCGCAGTTCTCAAGCGGTCATAAAAGTTCGTCTTTCGATTCTCACCGGTGCCACAAGATATATTCTGTGTTGGTAAGAAGTTTTATGCAAAGGTGGGGTATTTGAACAGTTTTTCATGGGGAAACAAAGAACAAGGCACCCCCTTACACGTTCTGGTGTCTGACAGCGGACTTAGTCCAACTTCTCAGCCACGGATGCATTCCTCAACTAGAACATGTCGCGCCTACAATCAATGGGATTGTCAGCTATTTCCAAACACTGGAACCTTTCCAGAGATAATAGGATTTACAAAATCTCAAATCCAGTTAATCTACTGAATTTGTAAGGGCTCCAAGAATCTCGTTATTGAAGATGTCAAATACATCGGATGGGATCTCTCGTATTAGGCTCGTAGCCAAATTTAACGTCGCCATATATGCGAAGCGTGTATTTGAAACAAAGGGACCGGATGTCTCTAGATGGTTATTGCTCAAATCTAGATGATGAACTAATCCCAAACAAGGACTTGGGGACACATACGATAGGAGTCGGGGAGAATACATGAAAGGTTAACCGGGAGTATTCATAATTTCCATGTACACGGGTTCCAAGATATAATATCATTTCCTTGCTTGCTAGTTTGGTTCAATTGTTTAAGCTTTATTGAACATGGATATACTTTAAGCTAAATCTACATCACGTATCTAGAAATCTGATGATTCGCCCGAATATATTATCTCAATTGGATACTTGAGAGCAGTGTTGGTAATGTGTATGTATAGGTGAATCATGATAGAGCTGGAGAGTGGAAGATATGGCTTGAAAGTGTACACATTTAAACCAACGGTTTTCAACTGACTATATTATCGGCGTAACGACTAATTGGCAAAAGTTACAATCATCCAAAGTCAGACCGAGAATGAGTGAAGATAATTGTTCGAGATTTTTAACGATCCGTCGGACGTATTTATTGCGTTGAAACCAATCGGTTTATTGGCTGACATAAGCCAAATATATGCACCGGAGATATTCTTAAAGAGATCAGTTAGTGGAAACGTCCACTAGCAGTTTCTGAGCGCCAGGTTATTCGTTCTAATGTGTTGCTAAACGGTATTTTGGGGCAGAGTTTCCAGTGGGTTATGGAAAAGGCAATAGGAGATTTTGCAGCTTCGCGAAAGATCTCTGGAAAGATGGATTATCATGTGTGGCGATAAGGTTATTAGTGAGATCAAGCCTCTCAAGTTTCTTATCAATTAAAGGTATCTTCATGAGTCTGGTCTATGAGGTTAGATTCATATTTATGTTTCAAGCTTGGGGTAACTTTTGAATAAAGAGTCCGGTTCGGTCAAACCGTTGTTGGCCAGGTTCAAACCTTGCAGTTCAACCAGAGAATCGAATGACAGAGTGTGTAACATTGAAATATTGTGTTCACGTAGATTTGCGGTCATAAGGGCTGTGGCTTCACTGAAGACAAACGCTGGTATGTCAATTAAATTATTACATTCGAAGGAAATATATTGTAACTTGAACAAACCAATCAAGCCCTCCGGGTGTACACCGACAATTATGTTATTCTGCAGTCGACATCCAACTAATACGCCTTCTTTTCAAATACAACAAGCGATTGTTACTCGATCCAGTATTTGTAGTCCATATAGTCGATGATATACATGCAAGGTACAGAGGAGACAGCTTAACCTTACCAACAAATGTCACTCTCTCAAGGCATACATGTAGTAGCATATTCCCATGAAGATCAATGTACTCAGGTTCATCTAGACATACATGTAGGAATACACTCAGGCAGGTTGGAAATTTTCTATCACCAACGGGCCGACATATACATATCAGGCCGACATACACACATCAATCTTCGTTTCGGGGAGTATGTTGGCGCGCGCACTATGGGAGGTAACTATTAGTCCGACAGATGCCGCCGTGGAATAAATGTCATGTTCAACGCTCTGCCGTGGTACATGACATTTATTCAACGGTAAGGCAAGATATGATGCATCATCACTGAACATCACGATTTGTAGAATGACACGTGACAGGCTGTCAACCAATGAAAACATTACGAATTTACATGAGGTATAATAAAATGATTTGTCAGTGTTGTATGTACCATGGAAAAGATTTGTAATCCGAATATCGCAACTGGGTCAATCTTTTATGGACTATCAGTCATGATTAGTTGCTGCTCTGTGTAACGTTGTATTTATCCGCGTGTAAATGCTTGTGGAATAGGAATAGTCTACTATAATGACTATAGATGGTTGCCAATTCGATACCAAATGACTACTCGCATTATGCCCTTTCTATGGCGCCTATCCAAGGAGAATTTATAAGTATTCGCATAAAAGTTATATATAAGATACGGCCCATGCTATACTCCCTTCAACAAACGGCCCATGCCATACTTCCTTCATCTACTTGACCTATCAACGTTTCCCCCACTATTTTCTATAGTATGACCTATCAATTTTCCCTAAGTATGTCTGAGTAGGTGTATTATGTAACCCTATCTGGCCTGGGCTTTTTGGGACCTGCCGAAATGCTAGGAGGCTGAAACTTACCACACTATAAGATCTCCCAGAAAATGTAAAAAAAATCCAAGATTGCCACTTTGATGACGTCACAGTGACATCATTTTCAAAAACGGCATTTTTGGTCAATTTTTTGTCGTTTTTTTCGAATTTTTTATTTATGTAATTTCTCCGCAAAAACTGCATGATAAATTTGTAAATATTAATGTGAAGTGAAATAAAATAGTTTTTACCCACTTTTCATCGAGAAAAAGCAGAAATTTTGAAGAGATATGACAAAAACATAACTTTTCTGGTACCCCACGTGGACGCCATCTTGAATTTACCCATGCTCCTCTGCTCGAGGGGTTATGCAAGTAGGCTCAAAATCAAAATGACCCCAATGTGATAAACTATAAAGTCAAGAAGTTTCATCTCTCCATTTTTTTGTCGTTCCGGAGATAACGCAGAAAGTTTGGTAGGTGGTCATTCCCTTACATGAAGTATGGACCGTTGAGGGTAGTGCCTGTTGGAAAAATGCGCACATGAAGCGCATGTCGAACTAGGACTTTTTAAGTTCCGTCCTCTGGTTGACGTATTAAGTGACTTCGCACAACCTGGTGTAAAAGTTCACGTTGTGGCATAAAATGGGGCCCATCATGTGTCCTAAATTAAGCTCGACTTTCTGTACACATCAATCCTATCCGCTTATTCTACTGTTTCGAACTTTTAGTAACTCGCAGTCCAATCTCACACATTTTGCTGCAGACGGTACAGATGGATAACTTGATCATGTACGATCATGGATTTGGTATCTCAGCCAAAAGAAAATAGTAGTTATGAAATTTATTCGATGAATTAATCAAAAAGATATATTAACGTGTAACCCACGAACGGGTGATACAATCTTGTCGGTTTACGATATTAAAGCCGTTGGATCAATCCACGGCACGTCTGTGAACTATGGCTCGAGAAAACACCTTTTACACGTCCAATTTTAAGACAACTGCTCCCATGATCACTGAATTCAGATATCCGCCTCCACTCTATTTTATTTTCTTCAAATTTGAGCTTATCCGCTTTACTCGGAGCTAGTGATCGTATGACCCATGTACATATGAACAGATACAATCAAAGCGTGACTAAGCGGCATAATCTCCAGATATCGAGTTTTACAAAAAAAGTCATGTGGATTAAGAATATTGATCAGCGATACGGATTTGATATCTGGAACCATGATGTCATCATTGAAAACAGTTTCTCCTTTGTAGGTTACTAGACTATGTTTTCTGTAGTGTTGTTGTTGTTTTTTTAATTTGGTGCGGATGCTGTTATATGGATTGGGTCTTTGGATTATAGACGCGACAAATTATTTAACAGACGATGGCAGAAATTTGAATGGCACACGAGACGTTCGTATTCAGGAAATGATCATATGACTGTACCTTCAATTGTCAGATTTTCGAGAAAGCAACATCGCATAAAATCACCCCAGATGTACAACAACAAAAACATCTTGCCTTTTCAAATATTTTCAATCTTTCACATGCAAACAACCTGTGTTCATAAGTGTGTCAAACCGCTCATTGACATATACACACCATTAACAATATGTATTATGAAAGGTGCATGTAAGGTATTCGGCAAGAACAATTTTGGTAGAAATACTAATCCTGACTAGCCAGTCGTGGTCATGTCTCCATGTCAATTACAACACATATAAGGGAAGTGGGAAAAGGTGCCGACATACTGACAGAGCCACATGACTTCACAGTATAATCTTCCCTTTAACCTATTCTGAAGCACATACCAAGAATCTAACGATTCGTGATATGTGTTCGATCTCAGGCATGTTATATCAAAATCATCTAGTACAACCAGGTATACAGTTCATTGAAGCGTACGATAGAAAGACGATTTTGATTTGCATGTACACATGCAGAAAAAACATGATGGCCCATCACCCTTTACTGGAGATCAGACCTGACTATCGCCTCTAAAAGGTGATGAATTAGAGCCATCACCTTTGAATGGTGACGGCCATCACCTTTTAAGGGTGATTATTTTGCCTCATCACCCTTAAAAGCCGATGACCTAAATTTACTATCATTGTTCATCAGTCTTCAGAGGTGATGGCCATCATATTTAAATGTGATCATAAAAAAGGGTGATGGCTCTATCTCCTCATCTTTTCGGGGTGATAATTATCACCCTTTTTCTGGCTATGTATATTTTGCAACTGTGTTATTATATTCTGCATATTTTAAAGTTTATTTCTCGATACTACACAGATACGCTGCTGAACATCACGTTTAACATGTAAACCTAATCGAGCTCATGTGCTGACACATCATCTGTGGATGGTGGCTTGTATACACAGATTATAAAGTCTTACTAACTTCCTAAAACAGCTTTGTTCTGCTACAACGGAATTTTAGTTACCGACACTTGGAACGGCTCCGAATTTGATATTCAAGATGGAAAAGTATTTTTGTAATCCGATCATTCCAGCAATATATTTGCGTTCCATTTTTCTTGTGTATATGCCATGTTTTATTTTAATATATTTTATACAAAAAGTGTTGATCTCATTGATTTTAACTTTGATTTTAACTTTGAGACAAGATAATTTATAATTCCCAGAATGAAATGTACCATTACAAGAAATATTACACTTTCTGCAATAGCCAACCACCTCGTGCACAATTGCCTCTCGCCCATTGCTAGAGATAGAGGACAGAACCTTCAAGCTGAATGTATTTCGGCAACTTGAGTGCAAACATATTCTGGTACATTTTGTAACCCAAATTTGATTTGAACAGAAAATTGTTCAAAAAAACTTCATCAACTGGTTCTACCATCAAAGATAAAGGTAGGCCTACAGATATCGGTTCAGAAAAGTCAAATTATACGGAACTCTACCAGATTGTTGTGCTCAACTTGCAATATCGGATGTGGATAATAAATTTGCAAACCTTCATATTTTGCCACCGATGTGTACACGAAACTGCATTTTGTAAGGTTATCTAATAAGCATTCGGTATAATAAAACAGTTATTGCATACTGTCGAGTGCCACAGCTCTTGGTTTGTCGGCGCTCGTCAGGTGATATTCAACTCGTGATCCGCATTCATGGAATATCGCATATTTCCATCAGACAAATTCTGATGTCACAGCCCACAGTGTGCAACATTTGTATGATAACACACGATCGGGATGTGTCATGTCATGTTTTCTCCTCTTCCTGACGATTACCTTTGCTGGAAAAAAATATTTATTCTTGTTGCCTTCCGATACACGCTAGGCGTATACCTTTTCGGTAAGGGGAAGTAGACGGAGAACTGCAGGCTAATATGATTGGGGGGGCACGGTTAGTCCAGCGGTTAACATCTCGGACTCTCACCAATGCGGCCCAGGTTCGACTCCGCATGGCGTCAGCTCGGTCGTATGTGAGATTGGGTTTCTGGTCCCAGGCCGTGCTCGTGGGTTCCCTCCGGGTACTCCGGCTTTCCTTCCACACCGCAAAACCAGATGTATGATTGTGAGATATGTTTCTGGGTATGAATGTGCTCGGCCCAGTGGAAGATTGGCTTATAGCCAAACTGGCTTCCGAGGGTAAAGAAAGGTTATTATTATTATTATATTATTATTATGATTGGATTATGGTGAGGAGTATGAGAGCCAAGTAGTAGGATTGACTATTTGAATCGTCATGGTTATATAACAGCTCTCAAAGTGATACTGATGTAAGCATTATCTTCTCTTGTGACCTTCAGACAACTGTTTTGCTGTTGTTCTTGCCTTATCCATTTGCGATAGATGCATGGCTGCTTCCAGAATTCTCGAAAAACTTCTCTAATTCTTCCGTACACGGTGAACTTCGAATTTGACATATTAAATGACTTACAAGTCATTGCTTGTGTGTGTGGGGGGGAATCAGGGCCAGGGTTCGCAGATTCTTTACCTCTAGATCGTGTCGATGACCTAGTTGACAATGTAAAGTGACGATTCTTCTAAATCGGCTTGATTTATATGTCTGAATGAGTTATAAGGTTCACAGCTCAGCCAATTCGTGCAGATATTTCAACACATTGGACATGATGGTGAATGCCGTCCGACGTCGGGCATTACATGTTAGTTTTTCTGTGTATTCTTGCACTTACCAGGTTTACCATCACGTTGAGGCGTTAATTCCATTAGACGTCCTCGATGCTCACCAATTAACATAAGAGCTGGTATCTGTTTGAGTTGATCTATCATCACGGCTCCCGATTTAGCGTATCTAGTTCCGCTTAGGCCGGTGCTAGGTGCCGTTTGGATACTTCATAGTCTCCACATGAACACCTGGGATAAAAGCGCGGCTGAGATACTATTAAGGCTACTTCTGATAATCCACCATATTCCCGGGTTGGGGTGCCGAGGGAAAGTTTCCTATCGAGTCATATGGTTTTTTAGTCGCCAGACTTCGGCAATTTTTTCCACCTCTTGCATAATGCTCCATTTTCTATTCGGCAAGCTAATCCTCCAAAAAGATTTTCATCATTCAAAGTTTCGTCAGTAAATGATTCCATGTCGAACAAATTGGTCGATGACAACAATTAATCCCAGCCACTTGGGCACGGTGTTATTTCCTTTCGATTACGATTCATTTTAATCTAATCCTGCATTCGCCCACAACGAGGTTGACTTTATGGACGCGGATATTCTTTAATGGTCGACGGCTGAATTATGAATGACGGATCAGACCCTTGTAATTAGATACACTAAATTATATATTCTTCACCTGTGAGATATTTTATGTAAGCTTTGTTTTATCTGTGTTTTCGTTTCCGAAGCTGATAACCTGCTCCGAATTCCTGCTCCTGTACCTGTTTGCGTGTTCTACACATGATATCCAATAACCAAATCAAGCAATTGGAACTCATGGATAAACATGAGTTTACACTTGGGCAGCTAGGAGAAAATTTGATATATTTATAAAAATCGATTAATACAAATCAATTATCCTGTAGGAATAACCGGATAGGAAATGAATTTAAAAAATTCAGATGTATGAGACTTTAATCCAACTGGGACTATATTCAATGACGTCTGTGACAACATCGTGTCTGGCAACTTGTGTCCATTCTCTACTAAACTGGCATAGAACAATCCAAGGTCGTATCCGGTCCACAATGAGATCGCAGGAAGGGTTTCGGAAATCGCTTCACTGGGAATTGCGGCCAAATTCAGTAAATGTATTTGCCTAATTTGAGTTGAGGGAAGGATGGAAAACCAGTACGTAATACTCAAAGGGATATAGTATAGGTAATTCATGTAAATGTGGAACATGATTTTGTTAATTGGCTCAATTTGTTATTCAAAAGTCGTCTGTGTCAACCCACGTACAAGTAACGGTATCCCCCCTATGCAAGGCTCTCGTGATGAAAATTCTCACTCTAGAGGAAAAAGCAATCCCGTTCGAAATTACTGGACTTTCTCCCGGACTTGAAACTATATCAACGACGGTTTACTAAAGGGAAAAATAGTATAAACTGCCAAAACATTGATCTTCGTAGGATGTTCCACTTTCCATGGAACCGCTGAATGGAATTGTATAGAAATTCCACTGCAACAATGGATATCTTTCTGTTTGACTCTATCTGGAGGAGCACACAAAACTTCTCACAGAAGCTCCGGAACGAAGAGAACAATAGAGATGAAATTTCCGAAAATTGATGATATTTGCATAATGCTAGGTTCTAAGGATCAGGGGACATCAAAATGACGACCACGCTGTGCCCTCTGAAAGTCGTGTTTTCGGTCTCTTTTGACAATTACTTTGTTACATTATTCTTGCCTAAACTGGCATCAGAGTAATTTATTTTGCAAACAAAACCCTTATTATTCTTTATCATATTAATTAGTTTTTGAGACAAATTATGGGAAAATAGAAAAAGCGCAAAATTCAACCTGGTTTCCGACAAGATGACGTCATCGCGGCCGCCATCTTGATTTTAGTTTTTTAACTTTTACTTGACCATATAGTATGGGAAATTTCAGCCGTCTACCCCAAGGGGAAACGAAAAGCTTGGACGGATCCGAAATCACCCTTGCCTGTTTACGGTTTACATTGAATTTCTCGTATGGTAAATTCAACTTTTTTTAGAAAGAAATCGAACTTTTTCATTGTCTTTCTGTCAACATTGAAAGAATGTCGATCAGACAGACATTTTCTGCAAAGGATCGTAGGATATCAAACCGAACATAGCTGTGTGAACAAGCTATGCAAATTTAGACATGTCAGTCAATAATAACTTAACTCCACTGTGTAAATCCATATTTTTGTCACGAATGCCACCAAGTTCAAATAGTTGCACAACGTGATCATCATAACATCATTTAAGTAATAAAACAACTTAAGTGTATCAAATAATCGCCAAATTTGCGACTAACATGCGAAAAGAGGAAAGCGGTTTCCACTAGTTACAAGATTCGGTAAAACTCGCTTTGGAGATGTTCATTTTATTCATTTCTGGGTTTCTGTTTAAATGTACACTTAAAGTGTTATTTACGAATGAAAGTAAGGTAATGGAAACGGGTATATACTTCATTAACTCAGTGATGATTAAGCCGGCTTGGTATCTCGGGTTCAGGAGAGAGAAAGAGAGAGAATTAAGGTGTAATGTCGCGTTCAGCAATATTTCAGCTATATAGCGACGATCAAACAAAATTCTAAGTAGTACTCAAGTCACTAACTTAGTAATCCAATGCATTAAAACATACGCACATTAAAACTTATGTAACAGCTCTCTCAAATAATCCAAGATGCAATCCTCCCTCACCCGACTAAAAAGATCTTCCAAAGTAGTCGCTCGATAAAAAACATCTCTTACAATCTTAAAATCTATGCATTCGATAAGAATATGTTTCACCGTGAGATCATCATGGCATGGAACACTCCTTGGGACTGGCTCTTTTTTTAGTAAATGTTCGTGAGTTAATCGTGTATGGCTGATTCTACATCGCCTGATCATGGTTTGATCGAAACGTTTCCGACTGTTCAGATGAGTATAGACTACAGTTTTTTTGAACTCATGAAGTTTGTTATTATTCACAGCATCCCATAAAGATTGAAACAGCCGTCTCACATAAGTACAGATAGAGGACCTGAAATCGCTATATGGGATTCCAACAGAATCAATCTCATCAGGATCAATTTCATCATCTAGGGCTGCCTTAGCCATCCTATCAGCCTCAGTATTACCTTTGATGCCAACGTGACTAGGCAACCAACAGAACACAATATCAATCATTATATTTCGACAAACTATCAAGCCTGTGTCACAATAAATGTTTATTGAGAAACCGTCTCGATAGATTTAGTCCAGCAACCAAAGGGGTGAGTCTTGCGCTAAGAGGCCCAACAATAGATATTAGCGATTTGGCGTCTTCAGATCATGCAGATAATGAAACCGAAGGGTATGGACCTGGTACCCTTGAGCATTTTTATAAAAAAAATTCATGGCAACCACAGTACAAAATAACTGGAAAGGAAATCATTTATCAATATCTGAATAATTTGATTATCGTTGAACCTAGGGAGATAAAGCTTACCGCACTATATATCTGAGTGGATCTACGCAGCAATATAAAAATATTCAAGATGGTCGCTCTGGTGATGTCTTCGTGACGCCATTTTCCAGGAAAATGTTTTTTAGTCGAATTTCTTTACTTATTTTCATTTGTGTAGTTTCCTGTGCATTAATTGTAAAATAAATTCATATGAAATAAAATAAAATTATATTAAAATAAGCTTTTAAAGGTATTATTTTACTCTGCACGGCAAATTGTGGTCAATGTCTTTCTAGTATCGAATTAGGGTTCATTTACAGGACAAAAAGCGTTCGGTGTCCGGTGTATTTCTTTGCTTCTCGAAGAACGCGTTTATACATCGCAAACGCGTTTTAATCATCCATAGGTTCATTTATCTTTCGTTTCTTTTCGCTTGCAATGCGTTTTGCAAATTTGTTTTATTGTTTTTGTTGTTAAATAAACATTACCGTTCAAATAGTTGCTTCATCGGACGTATATACTGTTTGGTCGATGCTATATATTTGTACAACGAATGCTCTCAACCTCACTCCGAATTCGGCAGCAACAGCGCAGGTAAACGATAAACGCTCAACTATCGGTTCGGGCGACAAGTTTGGCCAATTACGAATGTGATAATAAACCTTGTCAAAATGGATGCTCGAGCCGCACTCAATACCTAGTGGAGCAGAAGTTAGCAAACTCATTGATAAGCATTTAGACCTATTACAATATACATTTACGTCATAAATGTTTATTTCATAGAACAGGGAATAATAATAGCTGTAATAACGTGATGGCTTCTTAAGCCTGATTTCCTCGATTTGAACGAAAGGGAAAGCGCGTTCATGAAACTCGTTCATAAACGCGTTTGGATCAGAGCAAACGCGTTTGATGAGTGAAACAGATTCTGGTAAAATAAATATTTATATCATCGTTCACTATTTAATCAATCGCATTGTATTCAGCTACATACTGATACACCATATTTCGAAACAACGTGACTGATGTTAACTCCAGGTAAGGGCAAGTAAAGCGACATTTATTCTTCTCGAATATGATTATTCAGTGTTGAGAAATAGGAGAAAATGATGAAATATTAACATCATCATGCAATTCATGATAAATTGATTAATGTTTGAGATAAATGATAGCAAATGAAATGGCGAACTGGGAGTGAATTGTTCGCTCTCCTATACTCTCTCAATTCCCGGTTTATAAGACAAAAGGTAAAATATCACTTTTCATCGTAGGCCTATATACGGGCATTTGATATCTAGGAGAATTTGAAAGATTTTATAACCGAATTGTCTAGCGCCATTTTTCATCAGTAGTCCGAGACATTAGAATTGATTAAAAAAAACCTGCCAATTGCAAATCCTTCCGAAATGCAGTCCAATGTCGGGGCGAAAGTACTAAATGTCTTTCACAAACAATGTTTGAAACGTACCAGCGTTTCCACTTCTTGACCAATTCCGATCCAGTTCATACTTATATTCTAATACCTCTCTGCGTAACTCTTGCACACGGCCAACTACGATGTATTAAAGTCTATCCATTTTAATTAGTTGTCTACCTTGGAGCTTAACAAAAATCAATAGTTAACTCGGAATAAATGCTTGATATTTGGAGCTTTGTTTAACCCTATATGGGCTGGGCTTTTTGGGACTTGTTCAGGCCTGGGGGAGGTGGGGCT
Organism: Hanleya hanleyi; assembly: GCA_036873755.1. Lineage (NCBI taxonomy): Eukaryota > Metazoa > Mollusca > Polyplacophora > Lepidopleurida > Hanleyidae > Hanleya > Hanleya hanleyi. The sequence continues at coordinate 59,559 of JAVTVY010047504.1, read as the reverse complement.
GAAACTTACTACACTATACCCATGGGTCAAGTTCTACCAGAAAGTGTAAAAAAAATCCAAGATGGCCGCTTTGATGACGTCAGAAAGACATCACAATTTTCAAAAACGACATTTTTTGGTCGATTTTTCGGTCCTAATTTTTTATTTATGCAATTTCTCCGAAAAGACTGCATGATAAATTAGAAAATATGAATGTGATGTGAAATCAAATAGGTTTTACCCACTTTTCATCGGGGAAAAGCAGAAATGTTGAAGAAATATGACAAAAACATCACTTTTCTGGTACCCCACGTGACCGCCATCTTGAATTTAGCCATGATCCTCTGTTACGCAAATAGGCTCAAAATGACCCCAATATGATAAACTATGAAGTCAAGGATTTTCAGCTCTCCATTTTTTTTGTCTTTTCGGAGATAGCGCAGAAACTTTGGCAGGGCGGGCCGTTTTGCCCCCCCCCCCCCCCGGCCAGTTAGGGTTGAAGATGACCACCTCCCCGCGGTGTGACCTCCTTTAACGATTCCCATGTCCCACGAAATATACCCAAGGGTATGTAAGGCCTTGGCTAAATTCATTTTCGAGGCTATACAGATACGATCCAGGGGAGACAACTCTCAGAGGCATAATGAGCAAGCAAAGCATCACTACCCCACGCTGTTCATCTTTAGGTCCAAGAAACCAGTTATATTTCCCATTTACGACCAAATTAGCATAAAGTTGAATAGCTAATTACCTAATATACTGGGTATAACTGATTTTCATTTCTAAATGCATTAAATCTTGCGACACAGGAAAAAATAAGAAAAAGAATTGGGATATTTTTCTCTATATCGCTCACCCTCCATTTTGACAGCGTGGCCCGGTGTGATTTTGAAATAATAATAATAATGATAATAATCATTTCCAAGATCGCGTGGAAAATCAAGAAATTGGAGATAATTAATTATGAAAGCATTTTTAAATAGTGCGAACACACCTGACGTGGTCTGCTATTTCATCAGTTCACTTCCGTCAATCTCAACCAATAGGTGGCATCTTGACATTTAGTACGTAGGACTGTTGACTACTCTGATTGGCTGAAACAGAGAAACTTGTACCCTATGCCTTTTTCATCAAAGCCGTAATGTACCCCGATATAATTATCTCGGACTCCGAGGTAATTGTCCAATGAGAAAGCAGAATTATATCGGACCCCGAGGTAATCAACCAATGAAAACGCAAAATTAGCTCGGACCCCGAGATAATCGTCCAATGAGAGTGCAGAATTATCTCAAACCTCGATACAATTGTCCCAGACCCCGAGATAATCGCCCATTGAGAATGCAGAATTATCTCGAACCCCGATATAATTGTCTCGGATCCCGAGATAATCGTCCGATGAGAATGCAGAGTTATCGCGGACCCCGAGATAATCGTCCATTGAGAATGCAGAATTATCTCGGACAATTGTACCTCCAACAAAAGAGAGCTCGCCGCCCAACTGGAGGTATCGTCAGTCGGGTTAAATACTATAAGCTAACCGCATACCACGGAGGCTACACAGATAAGATAGATATCTTTTATTCTAGATATGGCTAAAGCAAGAAACATTAGCTAAAAGATCGACATAAGAATCTAATAAATAAAATCACTAATAGTAGTATGCGGTGGGCGCTGGAAGCAATAATAGGAAGCGTTACACTAGGCCTACGGAAGGGGTTAGAGAACGGCCATTAGGTCGCAAAAGTGGACAGAGGACGCGGCTATTTTAGGAAATGAATCCGAGGTTGACCGGATGGCCTCCGTTTATAAAGTGGACGAGGTTATTTTCAGCGATGACTAAACCGAAAGCCCGCTAGGTCGACAGGTGTTTGGGGGTTATTCACCGGCCGACGCTGTTTTCGACGATGACTCAACCTAAATGATGTGGTGTGTAACAAGGATAGATATGTCGTTTTTTGAGATCTCGCCGCGACGATGAATGATATGGTAACGCGGATAAATGTGTCTGGTTTAGTGGCTTGGAGAGGTCCATCATCCCTAGTCGTGGGTCGTATGACAAAGTCATGGCAGAAGACGAATTCGCCAGGACGAAGACCATCCGTTTATCAATAGGCTTTTCAAACTGCCTTCGCGACCTCACGACCTTTCCGAAGATGCCCATATTTGAGCGAATGAAGCGCCAGGCAATGTATTGTATATTTCGTCCTCTCTGATTGTTTTGAATTCACATGTTTCCGCATTTGTTTTGAATTCGGAGACGTCTCCATGTCGTTTCCGCTCGGAAATTTGAAGAGTTTGGCCAACTTTGTCTCCGCATAATCTAAGCATTCGTCAAAATATACCAAGATCCCACGAAGGTGGCGTATCACATTCGATCGCCGTCTGTTCATTGGCTGTTATTTCAAACGGACGGTTCGAGTAATAGCTGTTCTGCCCAAATGTGCATGCAGTCCTCGTACGAAGAGAGTACAAACCTGCAGTATGGAGGATGTGAGAGGTCATGAAGAAAGAAATGTGAAAATCTCAATAATAACACCCCTGATCTATTTATTCTCAACCATCATTGCCTTGTACGGTGTTGTAAGACGAACCATGGCTAGATATCATGATGAATCAATCCACCTGTGTAATTTTTTTGTTAATATCACATTAATCATTGTCAACTAGAGCAAGTGTTGTAACATGTATTACCTTGATTTGCCCATTTTTAGCTTGATGTGCCCATGTTTTAGCTAATCTGTTGTACAATATAATCCTGCAAAATACATCGGATACGGGGTTTTTTTCTCTGGAAGAAAAAGGTTCCCAATGCACTCCGGCTACGATGTGTAAAATTTGAACATTTGTTTGGGTGCATGGTGAAGACTATCTGAATGCGTTCTTAGTATACATGAAATATATATATATGGCTAACTTTATGACATGCTGAGCCATTCAATGGCTATATTGGTAAAGATTTCAGATCATTGCGTTTCATTAAAATATTGCCAAGCCACTGTCCTCCTGCACTCGGTTAAAGAAACTGTCGAGCTCTGGAGAAGCAAAACGCTTGAGCTCTGGTGGTTGTCTCTCTCCGGGAACAAGGTTTGTTCTTATGGTTATGTGTATGGTACCAGGGTATGACGCAGTCATGAATCGCGGGAAATACTGTTGGCAACCTCGAATCATTGGCCAAAAAGCGCGCTATTGGGGTTCTCAGAACGCTCTTTTTATTCTAGAGTGTTTTGGAATCTCTTCTATATATTGACATATATGTAAAATAAAGCAATGCCGATCATGTTCATGACCCATGAAATTCTGTAAGGATAACGGCCCGAAAACTACAATAAGTTGAATCAATCAACAATCGAACTGTTTTCGGCGGATTCTCTAATGAGTCATGTCATATTTAATCACTTGTTCATATTATATCACTGGTAGATATCTAATTAGATTGATTACAAAATTGTTTTAATTGGGTTTCTCATCGATTGTATATCTCGTCAGAAATTGTATCTCTTATCGATCTTATATGTGCTCTTCTTGGTATGTGCCTTAGTCATGTGGCTCTGTCAGTATGTCCACACCTCTTCCCACTTTTATGCGTTGTAATTATAATCCTTACTCATCTATTGCGCTTCGACTAAGTAATAGTATGCACATGTCACATTGCAATATGTACGCCGTATTATAAAATATTTAATAATAATTGTAAATCCATTCTTGCTCGTTTTCTGTTGCTTCTCACTACGTCGAATCAAAGTGAAACTGACATGATAAAATAAAGGATTCAGTCGGAAACAATGACATTATCTGTGACACTGATGAGTCTTTTTTTTCTAAAATCTCCAAAATTAGATTCTTCTTGAAGTCTGCATTATGAAGGTTCAGACTCGAGAGAATTTTGGAAAATACTGGAAAAATAATGGATTTATGTTTGCTCAAAAGGTGCTTCCTGACCGGTTTTGGTATTTTTGATGCATTTAGCAGCAGAACTCTCTCTTCTAACAAAAATATAACACCTCAACCCAAACTTTTCATTTGATAATTTGAAGGAACTGTGCTGGGGTTTGGTTTGAGGTGTCATTTCTTTTACAAGCGTAAATGCCTAAATAGCAACACGAGTGTATCAGAACTTCGTAAATTGGTTATTTCCTTTGGCTTGGCTCCTCATGTACCCTTAATTCGAGTTTGTACATCCTGGTTCACACGACTATTAAAACGGCATCAATTTATCAGAATTTACCAGAAATTAAGATAGGTATGAAAGCACAGATATGCTGGCAATGGCATGATGCACGTTTATATTCTTCTGTTAGAGCATACAAAAGTCGGGGGTTCGAGGGGTTTGATATATATCTCACTCCTCGATATTTCGCTGAAGAGGAGTCGCTGAATTTTGCAGAAATCGCAATAGTTAACGATTTCATAATTTTGAGCAGTAGTAGAAAAAGGGGACGTTGACGTCCATGACCTACTTTTGTGACCTACGGCCGGAGGTCAAGGCCGCGAAAGTACCGGCGAGTCACGTGACCGCAAGTGATCTTTGGTATTCCTTCGCTGTGATGCAATCACTTGCGGCGGTGATCCAGTCACTTCCGGTGATAAGCCTTGGCCGAAAAAAATTAGTCCCCAGTCACTTCAATGTTAACTGACTTTCTAGTTCCGTCATTGTTAATGTACGCCTCAGTCACTTCAATAGAGCGATGGTCGCAGACGTCAGCATGACTTGTAGGATCACGGACTCCGAATATATTTCGGGAATGTACGGTCATCTCCGGGAATCTTCGGAAATCATCTGCAGTCGTCGGGAATCTTCGGTAATCTCCGGGAAGGTATGCCAAGTCTCACATCATTGTTAATTTAGGAGTCATTTTCTTTTGTGGATTTTACTATGGGTTGTGACACCTTGTTCTCTTTGTCTCGCGATGTAGAACACGATGAGAGGGGTCTCGAAGCCAGGGGTGGACTTTCCCTGAAAAGTTCAGGCAGGTCTGGGGTGGACATGTTAGGTCCATTCTGGCGCACTGGACAATGTTTGTCCCAATGGGGAACAGTTGATGACGATCACCTGACCTCCGGGTCACGGGTCACGGGTCACTTCCGGGTCAAAGGTCACTTCCGGTGACGTGACGACCCAGCCCAGATTTATCTGCCCCTTCCTAACCCAAGTGACTTCCAGTGCTAAACTACGGGGAATGCATGAATGGGATAGGACTATTGGGGTGGTCATTTATTTTTCGTGTGGATTTTACTATGGGTTGCGGCACCTTGTTTTTTTGTCACGCGATGTAGAACACGATGCGAGGGGTCTCGAGGCCAGGGGTTGACTTTCGCTGAAAAGTTCAGGCAGGTCTGGGGTGGACAGGTTAGGTCCGTTCTGGCGCACTGGACAATGTTAGTCTCAATGGGGAACCAACTGATGTACATTTGCGGTATGGAGTGTGGCCCTTGTTTTCGTCTCGATCTGTAGAACACGATGGGAGGGGTCTCGATGCCATGAAGGGTGCTGATGATGCATGCGCAGTAGGCAGGCAGATCGAAGACTAGTGTGTCGTCCGTTTTCAACAATGTGCATGCGAAGAAAGGGAATGGGTAATGTAATGTAATGTAATGCTTTATTTAATTTTATGAGGATTGTGCACAGCCACAAGGCCACGGGGCACTCTCCTCGGATAACATACATGTAATAATTTACATACAGAGAAAAACACAATAAATTGTTAAAAAACAAAATGATTACAAATAACAAAATGATGATTTACATACATAGAAAAATCAATTAATGGTTCAATGACAAAATGCGTTTGAGAGTGGTGGGATTTTATAGATCATACTGACGTAGAAGTGGGTATGTCTTTACTTCATATATATCTAGCTTATTTACAATGGGTCGAATAAATTTTATTTACACAACTGGTAAAGCAGTGGTTTGATTAGCTTCATCTGTCACCGGTTGAGAATGTTCATGGGCATGAAAACGTTTGGATGTTCCAATGAACTTTTGAACTATTCCAAAAACAGACATATATGTTTCATAATCAAAGTCAGAGGAGCCACGCAATAGTAGATTTAAAAGGTAATTTGGGCAGTCATGAATTATAAGAGAGTGGTGTACACCGGGACAGATCAAGTATGTAATCGAGGTGAGCATTGGCTTTCTCAGAGCGGCGAACATGGGGCAACACAAGAGGAAATGATAAGGGTCTTCATTGTTGTGATTACAATAATGGCAGATAGAGATTGGAGAGATGTTATACTTAAACAAATGACCATTTAAAGAACTAAAACCTAGCCTCATCCTACACAGTAGGACTGAGGTATATCCTCGAAGGGAATTGTATATTTTAGTAATTACAAGCGTCTAGTCCGTCATTCATAATCCAGCCGTCGTCCATTAGAGAATATCCGCGTCTAAGGTATGAGGGTTGGTTAGTAAAGAATTTGGCCTTGAACATAGTTAATGAGGTTGCATTTCGGGCGGAAGCATGAAGAGAATTCCAATCTTTAGAAGTTTGTGGGAAGAACGAATTTTGAAAACAAATGAGACGACACCGAAATGTTCTATACTGGTCAGAATTCCGCAGGTTATAATTTCTTTGCATATCCAAAGATACTTTATTCGGACATAAACGTTGAAGATATACAGGTGCCTCACATTTTAATATTTTATAGAATAAAACAAGACGATGCATCTTTCTTCGTTGAGAAAGTGTTTCCCAGCCTAATTCATTTAACAATTTTGAATACGAAGTTCTTCGCATGGCACCAGTACATATAACTGCAGTCTGTCTTTGTATTTTTTTTAAAAACACAGAATTAGTCAACGTGCAGCCGTCAAATACAACATCACTATAATCAAGAAGAGGACGGACTATACTCTTGTATAAGCAATCCAAACATTTTCTTTCAAGGATGTGTTTTGTTCTAGACATAACATTGAGTTTTTTGGGGATTTCGAGCAGATAGAATCAATATGTTCATCCCATTTCATGTTTTCTTGGAGAATTACTCCTAAGTGCTTATGAGAGGTAACTCGTTTGATTTCTACATTATCAAGATATAATTGAGGGTATGTTGGGTTATGCTTCAATGATATATACAGGAATACAGACTTCAGTGCATTGAACGTTACAAGCCACTGAGCTGCCCATCTGGATAGGTAGTCAAGGTCTTTGTTGATTCTCAGTTCTGCAATTTGTATATCAAGTACGGGTTCAAGGAGGGATGTATCGTCAGCGAATACATTTATATGTGATTGAATGTCATCTTTGATGTGATTTACATATATGAGGAATAGCAACGGCCCAAGGACCGAACCCTGAGGAACACCAGCATTGATATGATTAACGTTGGATTCAACACCATTTAAGACAACTTTAATTCTTCTATTTTCTAGGTAGCTTTTTATTCACTGGTATTGTCTTCCGCAAATGCCAATTTTTCTCAATTTGAACAGAAGACCTTCGTGCCAAACTTTATCGAAGGCTTTGCTTACATCTAGGAAGACCGCACATACATCATGGCCTTTATCAAGATATTGATAAATGGTGTGAACTATTTTAACCATTTGATTCACGGTGGAATCTCCTGGTTTGAAGCCGGAATTTTCTTCTATTAGGAGGTTATTAGCTAAGCAGTATTCGTAGATTCTCTTGAACACAATTTTTTCTAGCACTTTGGAAAGGACAGGTTGGAGGGATATGGGTCTGTAATTTGAAGGGTCTTGACGATCTCCCTTTTTGTATGCTGGACAGACACGTGAAAGTTTCCATGCTGCAGGGAAAACTCCTGTAGATAATGATAGGTTGACACATTTTGTAATCGATGGAGCTATTTGTGGAGTAGTATGTTTCAGCATATACGCGCTGATATTATCGTCACCAGTAGATTTATTTATTTTCAATGATTTTAACAGGGAAGTAACTTCGCTCTCGTTTGTTGATATTTCGTCGAGCCGTTAATCGGTGACATATTCAAATGGTGGAAGATCAGGTATAGTGACTTCGGCAGATAGACATCACTGTGATTGAAAGAAAGTACATAGTGCATTTGCTTTTTCTTGTTGGTTAGATGTGAGTCTGCCATCAACAATTAAATTCGGTATCTGGGGTTTGACTTTATTTCCAAGGATGCCCTTCATCAGGGACCAGTATGTACGCGGATCAATGTTGGGGTTAGAAAGTTTGCTCTTCAATTTATCAGTATACCTCCACACCGCCATACGTTTTACTCTATTAGCCTCCTTCCGAGCTATTATGAAAGATAGTCTATGATCATCGCGATGAGTTCGTTTAAATCGTTTAAACGCTCGATCTAATATGCGGTATTTTCTCCGAACGTCATTGGTTACCCATGGTTTATCTCTTGGACGGATTGTTACGACTTTGTTAGGGATGTATTCCCTGCAGCATGAAAGAAAAAGGTTATTCCACACATATATAGCGTCGTCAATATCATCAAAGATATTTAAAACTGGTTCCCATGGTATGTATGATCATGGAGCTATAAATGGGAAGGAGACACAGATTGGGGTGATGAAAGTGTTCAATACAAGCGTCTAGTCCGTCATTCATAATTCAGCCGTCGTCCATTAAAGAATATCCGCGTCCATAATCCAAAGACCTATTCCATATCCATATAACAGTATTAGCACCAAATTCAAAAAAGACAATCATAGTATACATAAACATAGGCTAGTTTCCTGCAAGAGAGAAGCGGTCAACAGTTTTCAATGATGCCGACAAGACATCATGATGTTCCAAAAATATAAAATCCGTATCGCTGATCAGTATTCTTAATCCATAATAATCGTTCTAAAGTCGTTATCTAAAGAATGATGTATCTCAGTCACGCTTTGATTGTGACTGTTCATATGAGCATCATGAGGATCTTGAAGCACATGGGTTCATACGGCCACTAGCCCCGGGTTAAGCGGAATTAGACACAAGTTACGAAACATAACGCCATAGATCTTGTACGCTACGTTCGTATTTTGCTATCAGCGTGCGATATGTATCGCCAAATTTGAGAAACTTTGAGAGGAGGGGCTTGGAGGAATAGCCCTGTTTTATAAGTTTCTCCAACAATGTTTTGTGACGTTGATTAAAATCGTCACAATTAACACAGGATCTAGCAAATGCTACTAGGCGTGATATGTATACGCCATATGCAGGTCCCACTGGAATATTACTGTCCAGAAAGGGATAGTTTACGATGTCGAAATTGTAATCATCTCTTTTGTCATAAAGTCGACGAGAGAGAATGCCCGCTTCATTTTTATAGAGATATAGATCTAAATATGATGTGCCTGTAGGGCTATCTGTAGTTTCCTTCAAATCCAGTGAAGGTGGATATATATCCTTCACTGCGTCATTTGTATAGCGATTATCCACAGCGAGAAGATCGTCTATATAGCGTTTGGTGAATGAGAAGGAACGGGCTTTGAATGGATCGGTTTTTGAAAGCGCCTGCATATAGTCATATTCATAAGAGAACAGATACAGGTACATATGCCGACACAGCAGGGTATAGCGGATTAACCTGAGGGATTATAGCTGGCTCGGCCATGGCCGCCGTTGATTCGGTAGCAGTCGATTTCACGCGCATGCGCGCCATGGACTTGCTGTCGACCTATTAAGCGTTGTGTATTCGAAGTGGCTATTTTTTTGTGTAAAAAAGTTTTTGAAGTTTTGAAGAGACTTAGATCACTTGAATTACTTATTATATTTTATCAACATGAGAAGTTCCATGAGTAGAAAACCAGATTTTGTAACGGAGTGTACACGTGCCCGGTTAATGATTTTTGCAAGAAGTACTTGTCCGTAAGAATGTCTTTTATTTGATGACTGATTCTCAGCTTACAAATGCAAATGAAGTTGTATAGCATGGGATATAATGCAATATAAAAACAAAACCTTATAATAATCTCTTTGTCAAGTATACCAAGAAGATTGTGTGCAATAATCATGATAACTGAAACAAATTATATTCTAAAGCCTACCGATATCAGATAAGTAATTCATATTCCAAGACTTGTATATCTGTAAGATGGATTGAATTTTGATTAATATTGTAGTCTAAGGGCCCCTTCCCATGCGGGTTTCGCAGCCCATCAACTCAATGTTTTATTTTAATTTCATGGTAATTTCTTAGTTCATTCAAGTTATGAGACGTACGAAGGAAATTTTCCACTTTTATGACTAATATTTTTGGTATAACATCTCACTCGGGCAGATTCTCAAGCGATGTGTTAATTAACATTTCCTGTTTCCAAAGAATTAAGGAAACTATGTTATTGATACCGTGCTGGGTATTCATTAATATTTATCCATTAAACTGATGTTAAATATCGCTAGTCTGGCTTGAAATATAAAAAAAGTGTTCTTTTCCCATTGTGAGGAACACCGCATGTATATATTTTTCGTGGTATTGACAATAATTTGTCCTGGCTTGAGTAATATCTTTTTCTTGATTATAAATACATGTACCTGCAATCGCAATCTTCTAACGGCAAAACAATAACTTTCAATGGGCCTGTTATAATCTCAAAAGCGACCATTAAACGATCGCACTGCCAATTGTGTATTCGCGGATTACTCACCGAGCAATCAGCTCCCATGGGGGTATACACAAACGGACGCTGGGTCATTACTCAATAGCTTTTTTGAAGCATCAAATACAGAGAAAACGCCGAAGTAATGCTTACTAAATCCCATTCTATTCAAATTGAGGTAAAGCCTCCCGGAAATGCTAAACACGAGGATATAGATCTGTTTACGATCTTCAACATAAGCATAAATTTTTCCCGATTTGAAATGCGAAAAAGGGGTTATTTTGTCATTAAAAGTGTGCAATTTTCATAGTTTGGCAGAAGTCATCATGTATTTCAAATGAAGAAATATGTATATTTTCAATCGCTAATTTTGCACGAACGGGATAAGCCTCCCGTAAGAACCATAGATTTTCCGATTCCCTATAGTAATAGCTACTCGCTCACATTTTTGGGTCATGTTTAAAAATGCGGAAGTTAGCATAAAAGGAGAAAATACAATATAGATAGAGAAATGACAGCCTGTTTTCAAAGTCCCGTAGCTCAGCACCAATAAGACATACAGCCATGACTCAAATATTGTGATAAGGGAAATTATTTCAAATAAATAAACATGACAGGCGCATAATTTTCACTTGGTGATTTTAATTTGTGGAGACTTCGCATGATGACACCTCACTTCCGGCCATTTCTAATTTAACAGAAAGGAGTCGCAGGATCAGAGAGCGGCATCGTACATTGAACATGAAAGAGACGCAGCCCAGCTGGACGGCTATTCAAAACACAAAAGCTCGGCGGGCGTGAGCGCTGGCCAGTCAGTCTTGGCTTGTGGAACAGTGTCTCCTTTCGATTTATAGCTCCATGGTATGATAGAGATAAACTAAGCTGTATGAGATCAGCAGCTTTATAATCCCATACATGGCGTTTATAGGCTGGTGGTTTATTACTGTAAGAAAATTTTAAGCAACAATAGATGGTACAGTGATCGAGGTTAGCAAGTGGGGATGCCACTCCAAAATCTGTTATATACGCAGGACTGTCAATAATAATGAGATCAAGAATATTGGCTGTCTGATCGGTATATCTAGTCGGTTCCTTAATTAATTGAAATAGGTTGTTGCCAGAAAGTAAATTGAAAAAATTCATTTTTAGTTCGCTATCACTATGATGAGCGTCCCAATCAGTACACTTATCATTAAAGTATCCCAATACGAGTAGCATATCAGGATTATAGACAGCATGCTGTTTATCACCTGTCATGCCTGTTGGAAGTTCATGAGAAATTCAGTTCTTTCGTCAAGTAATTGATTTGGAGGGCGATAACCTGTAGCAAGTAGAATTTTATTTTTGTCTTCATTTATTTCTAAACATAAGATTTCAGAAGGTTTTTCAAATTCTCTTTTATGGACAGCCTTAACAGTGGTTTTTACATAGACTGCGACACCCCCACCACGCGAGCCTCGATCCTTTCTATGTATTGTATAATTGTCTATGGCAATATCCTCGTCCAAGATGGAGTTGTCCAACCATGATTCAGATATACAAATTATGTCATACGAATACTGCTTAGCTAATATGGTATCAATTTCATCAATTTTGAATTTAGTCATTTTGGTTTCGGTGTCGAAAGCTGCAAGGCTCTTAGCATTAATGTGACATATTTTAAGACAATGATATAAATATGTTGATTGCACATGATATCCAATATACTGATTAGAGCCAGCTGGATAAAACCAGTGGAATAACTATGTAGAGTATATATTTCATTAACTAAATTCAAAGTATGTAATAATTTCTTAACCCGTTGTAATTCTAGACAGAACATTTTATAACCCCACATTCCTATTGCCGCTCGATATTGTGTTAAACTACAACCGGAATTTGACAGAGAACCACATTAGAAAGCTCGAATGCTCACCCAGTGACCAGTTGTGTCGAAATAAACTCATGTGCGGCGATTGGTCTATTTGGTCGCTATTTTATTAAAACAAATACTTATCGCATAAAAGTAAATTTTTCTAAACCGTTAGGTTTTTTCCGTCACCTTGTAGGATGTTCAGTGTCTTTTGTTTTTAAACTTTGGAACAAAAATGTTACCAGCTTTTTGCTGATTACATTTTTTCTCATACTGTCTGGTGATATTGAACAAAATCCGGGCCCTGACCATAGTATGTCTATTGCTCACATTAACGTGAACGGCCTTGTTGGGAAACTTAACTTGATTGAAGCAAATTTAAGTAAATACGATATTATAGCTATTACAGAGAGTCACCTCACTGCAAATATATCTACAAGTAAAGTATTAATCCCAGGTTATCACGAACGTTGTCATGCCTGGGGAGGTGTCTGTATCTATGTGAAACAAAGTATTGTTGCCACCCGTAAATTCGAGTATGAAAGCCGAGAACTGGAGATGATTTGGCTCGAAATTCATGATAAACCCAAGACATTGTTGTGCGTAATTTATCGCCCACCGGGCACGTTAGTTGATAAATGGCACATTTTATCCGATAATATTGAAGCAGTTCTTGACTCTAATCCAGACCAAAACATCATAATCACTGGTGATATAAATGATGATCTGTTAAATCTCAATAAACATCACTTACGCGATATTATATATTCTCTGGGCCTTAATCAGTTAATAACAGAAGCCACGCGACCGGTCTCGAATTCACTTCTTGACCCAGTCATATGCAACAGACTTAACCTAATACGTGAATGTGGAGTTTTAGTAACATTTTGCAGTGACCATGCTCCGACCTACACCATCCTAAATTCGCGAATCCCTAAGCAAAAATCGTACCAACGCCAAATATGGAATTATGACCAGGCCGATTGGGACAAATTTAGAAATATCCTAGCAAACTCAAACTGGGGCGATCTAAATGATAATAACGATGTGAATGTATGGTGCCAGTGTATTACTCACAATCTAACAGTGGCAGCTACAACTTCCATACCTCAGAAGAACATTATCATAAATCCCAACGATAAACCATGGATATCAAATAAAATTAAACACGAAATGAGAATTCGAGATAAACTTTTTAAAAAATCTAGGAGAACTAATCTTGAAGTTGATATTCTCAAATTTAAAAGTCAGAGAAATCATGTAAGTTTTTTAATTAATACCGCCAAAAACGATCTGAAGTCAAAAACAGCCGAACAAATTCAATCCGGTAAGTATGGTTCCAAAGATTGGTGGAAGCTAAGCAAGTCCTTTCTAAAAAATAGTAACTCCAACCTCAATGATATACCGCCTTTGAAAAGAGATGATGATTCTTTTGCTTATGAGAGCTGCGAAAAGGCTGAAATTTTAAACACATATTTTTCTAACATCACCATAATTGACGATTCTTCAGCGGTGTTGCCTCCATTGTCAATGTTTACCGATAAATCACTAGATAACATTTTTGTTACCACCAGTGACATATATGACGTACTTTCTAACCTGGACACATCCAAAGCCATTGGACCTGACAAAATAAGTCCCAGATGTCTTCACGAATCTAGGCATGTTCATGCAATCAGCAATTCTGGCTCGCTTTTTCAATCACTCTTTAAAAACGGCATCATTCCCGTCTGCATGGAAAGTAGCCAATGTAACACCATTGTTCAAGAAAGGCGACTGCCACTTAGCGGCCAACTATCGTCCAATATCGCTTCTAAGTTGTTTGAGTAAAGTTATGGAAAGAGTTGTGTTTAAGTATCTGTATAATTACGTTAGACATGATATAACGTCACATCAATCGGGCTTCCTTCCAAATAATTCAACCATAACACAATTACTCGATTTACATTTTCATATAACGAAGGCACTAGACGAACAAAAAGAAGTACTGTTTTTATTTTTCGACATATCTAAGGCTTTTGATCGTGTGTGGCATCGCGGCTTACTGTTTAAGTTACAACAATATGGCATCTCTGGCAACCTCCTGAAGTGGTTTGTAAGTTATTTGAAAAATCTTTGCCAGCGGGTAATATTGCAGGGTAAGGAATCTACGATACTAAGACTTCACGCAGGAGTACCACAGGGCTCTGTCCTTGGTCCGCTTCTCTTTCTGTTATTTATCAATGATCTTCCCAGTAATATTTTGATTAATATTCGATTGTTTGCCGACGATACCTGTCTATACATCATCTCTGATACCTTAACCCACCAGACTGTCTCAATCTATCATGACCTGGACCTGATATCTAACTGGGCGAGAACATGGCTTGTCGATTTTAATGCAACAAAAACTGTCGCCGTTTTAGCTTCTCTGCGTTGTGAACCATCGTCTTTTCCTATCGATTTTGAAAATAAAACCATCACCCTGTCTTCGAATCATAAACATCTTGGAGTTACGTTCAACAATAAAGGAAAATGGAACGACCATGTCGAAGATCTTGTTATCAAAGCACAGCAAAAGTTATCGATCTTTAAAGGGCTGAAATACATTTTAGACAGAAAAACACTCGAAATAATGTACAAAAGTTTCATCAGACCTAGCTTAGAATATGCCGACGTGGTCTGGGACAATTTGTCACAAAATGAACTTGATCGGCTGGAGAATATCCAAAAAGAGGCACTGAGAACTATTACTGGTTTGACAAGAAGTGTTAGACTTGAAGCACTTTATACTGAGGCAGGCTTTGAAAAATTATTTCAAAGGCGTTATATTCACAGGCTCATTATGTTTTACCGAATATCTAATGGCATGACTACTTCTTCTCTCGAGGATAATCTTCCTATTGCTACTAATGTGCGAAACCCTTATAGCTTACGCAATCCAACCCAGTTTACATCGTACAGATGTCGTACTGAAGTCTTTCGTAGATCTTTCTTCCCTTCTTCTGTGCGTGACTGGAATACCCTTCCGGAATCTGTTAGAAACTGTCCTTCGTTAGTTGCTTTTAAACGTCATTTACAGAACATATGGCCAATCTCGAAGCCACCGCCTTGGTTTTACGCATGCAGTCGAAAAGAAAATGTTATACTCTGTCGTCTGCGAAATGGTTGTAGCAACCTAAAACGACATATGTTCAACAACTTTATTTCACAGACGTCTCAGTGCAACTGTGGATATGCTGATGAAACTGTTGACCACTACTTATTTCACTGCCCCCTATTCAGAAATCAAAGAGTTGTCCTTCTGGAAAATATTAATAGAATTTATGGTACCGATCTGATGCCATCAACCCAGGCATTGCTATTTGGAAACGATGAAAAAATTACAAAATTAAACATTGAAGCTCAGATATGTTTAGGTGAGTTTGTCAAAACGACAAAACGATTTGAATAAGAATATAATTATACACATAGCTAACAACAAAGAAAACTTAACTACCCCTAGCAAATCTTAAGCGACCGATATTAGCATAATAACGACATACATATCTCTCGTCGTAGACGCGCATATGGTCATCCCGAGCACCCCCCCCCCCCCCCTCCACCAATTACCTGAATTATTTTTCAATATTGTTCTCTCCGGCCGTCACATGCTGTATTCAATATGTATGTAAGATTGTAATGAATGCTGTGTATTCAAATTATGTAAAAGTGGGAGAGGCAGTAATAAGTTATCTTAATGCGCTCCTACAATGCACAAAATGCAATAAAGCATCATATAAACCAAACCAAACTCATGTATTTGGAATTTGTGCTGATATACGCACCACAGTAATACATTTTATATACAATGGTTGATGTATTAAATGATTCAGTTTTCCACCAGACCACCTCAAATGAAGTGTAGTGAATAGATAATAAAATATAAAAACATAGAACTATAAAATATGTACATATGATATGACACGAATACGGCATCGTATCAAATTAACACAGCTACTCCCATGCATAATTTCTTAACTGATGGCATCAATGTACAACATAATTCCAGACAAAGTGATTTACAGAAAGTCCTCAGAATAATATTTTGACAACAATACTCGAAATTGGTTTTGTTATGTCCCTCTTTGTTTATATATTGTGCAGTTTTCCTTTAAGGAGATGTAAATGAGAACCCGAAAAACAAGGTGTAGATCGAAATGGTAATCACCCCAGAATAGCACTAATCGGAGGAAAACAATGCAATATGGAAAAGGGGAGAGGGAAGCTATACAAAGGCACAGTTTGTGTTAAAACAAATCCTGTGCTGTGTTTGTTCAATGCACAAAACCGTCTGCATAAAGATCAGGTAAACAAGTGGAAAGACATTCATGCCGAGAAACAATCAATTAACGAAACAAAGATTACCAAAGTGGAACACACACAGGCGGTTCTATACAAAAGATTTCAAGTGTCTATTTCAGTCGTAAAATACACGCATTCAGCGTTTAAATTAGGCCACAGAGGATTAGAAAGTCTAGCTTTCGTGAACAGAAATGTCGCAAATAGTTTAGGGTTTTCAAAGCCTGTAGATTGTAATGGTGTTGTTGTAAGTGAAACATTTTAGGTTGTTTGTATAACGACTCAAAGACTTGTATGTTCATAGACTGTACATCATGCATGTACACAGATCAAGAGTCGTGGATAAGAATATAATAAAACATTTATGCACATGATACTCACAGTAATATGGATATTCGGTAATGACCAACTTGAAAGAAGGGCATTTTTGACTTTACACGGTCGAGAAGATTACAAATATATACAAATGGAAATACTAATGTTTGCACTTACATGGACGGTGTTTAGACGGAGCATATTAGTTTAACTGATCAATGTCACTTTCCTGAAAGATCTGCAATCTGTCCCCTTCTGGTGTTTTACGAACAAACAGATTTCCATCGTAGGACCACACAGAGTGTAAATGTCCGTCTTTTCTTATTTTCAGAACTTTTCTGAACAGCAGGTATCTGATTTTTGTCAGATCTTCATTGATGTAAACACCCGGCGTCTCTGTAGATGTTTTTAGGGCTCGTTTTGCTGAGATGAATTCTGACCGCTTTCTGTAGGATGTGAATTTCACGATGATTTGTGCCTTCTTTGGACCAACATAGTGTGATCGTGATATGTCATCTTTCGTCAGCTTTACCTTCAGTTGGTTTGCCAGTTTACAAACTGCGTCGTCCGTGGTTTCAGTTTCTTCCAATTTCAAACCAGATACTCTTAGACAATCTCGACGACTATACTGTTCCGCCTTGTCGTGCATCAGACAGTTTTCTTTCTTCAGCATAGCAATTTCAGAAATCATATGCAATTTCGTTTCTTCACACCGGGATTTCATGCTTCTTAACTCATCGGTCAATTCAGCAATTTTCTTCTGATATCCCTCGATTATTTTATCTTTGTCAGCCAACTTTTCCACCACGTTTTTCAGATCTGCAGACAAGTCGTTTATTTTTGCCTGGCTTACCTGGATAACTTCCACCAAAGGGGTAATTGCTGATTTTATCGCCTGGCCGATTCTCCTGCTGATTTTCTCTTCCATGCTCTTCTCCAGTTTGTCATTGAGTTTGGATGTGACCATTTTATCGACCAGCTCCTCCATGAGGGAAAGATTCTGGGTTGACGATTGTAGAGATGGTAGGTCATTCAATGAATTCACTCTCTTTATTCGAGGTGGGGTAATTTCCTCCGAGGACTTACGTTTTCCATCGGCTGTAAGTTCGTCGTACTTTGTATTGTCCGCCATTTTGAAAACTTGTCGTTGGGCCAGCCCGTTCACTTGTTTTGTTGTTAAACGATCACTATAATTGCATTTTTCTTGGATCAAGTTATCACATCTATAAACTAATTCCGATACTTCATTTTCCAATCCGAAACATCAGAAACGTGTCTATTGCATCGAATACGACATTCGGGGAGCTGTGATTGGGACGAGCTCAGCACGTCCACACTCACTTGCCGCCATGTTGGTTAGCTCATTGAGTCGAGTGAGGGTATCAGTTTGAAGCTCTCATGTGGTAGCGTCAAACTGGACTGGTATAGAGTAAAACTAGCGCAATGGTGCACAGGCGCAGACAGGAAATTGTGGGGAAAGGATATTGAAATGGACGTTTTGGGATCGAGGTGGGCCCACAATGGGGTACCGGATCGGGGACGCTATCCCTGTGAAGCGTTCCTCCAGACCGATCAAGTCATGGATGGGTGCCTGTTTTCACAGAAAAAAAATGAAGTCATAGAAATGAGAATGTTGTTGTTGTTGTTCAGATAGTGTAGTTTCTCAATTTTGTGGAAGTGTAAATTAAGCAAAGTAACCCAGTTTAGTAGTACAGAAAGCAGAAACTGCCAGGATTAATTTTTCAGAGAATTGTCTGGGAAAACCCCTGTACTATTTATAGATCACTCGAGAGTAGTAAAGAAAGGAGAGTTTAGGAGATGCAATGGAGTGCGTTTGGAGGAGATGAGGGCCTTTTTCCATCCGGCCATTTGTGTGTGCGTGTGTGGAGGAGGAGGAGGGAGGACTGAGTGAGTGAGTTAGTGAGTGTGGTGGTGGTGGTGGTGGCGATGATATGGCCAGACATGCCAGATGAGAGAACAACAAGGATGACAGGTCAATCATTTTATTATCTCCACCAGCACATCATACCCACGCTGGGGGAGGCGCGTTGGATATGTTTACAATTCTGGTAGGCTCTTGTCCAATCAGAAGCCGCCATTTTAGAAAGTTCAATTTTTAGCCATGTTCGCTCTGATCCCTTCGCTCTGATCCGGGCAGTCCAGGATACTGGAGTTCGGAGCTCTTACTTCTTCAATTCGAGGATACAGGGAAGGGAGATGGAAGGGCTCCTCGACACTGTGATCAATCTCCATCGGCTCATCAATTCGGGGCGGCGAATCCATCTCCATGGGTTCTTCCATTCGAGGATGCATTTCCATGGGAACTGAAATATCCGATCTCGAGAGTGGCCAGCGTGATCCGTGTATGATACTTTGGTGACGTCTCAATTGGCTGGGATGTTTAAAGACTATATTACACTCCGCACATGTATGCGTGGGTACTTCATGGCGTGCACGTGTGTGACGACGTAAACTGTCCAGTCGACGAAAGGGCTTCGAACAAGTACACGTGAACATCGTGGTAGAGTATCTGCTGAATGGAACGTCAACTGTGCACGTCTTTAGGATACGATTGCATTTATTGACAGTAACGCCGGCCAACGCCTAGCTTAACGCTTCAACGCCTTGGTGCCATCACACACCACCACCACCACACACCCCTACCACCACCACCACACTCACTCACTCACTCCTCCCGCTTCTTCCTCCACCCCCACACACGCACACACAGGTAACTCTACCAGGTAGCCGGATGGAAAAAGTCCCTTATCTCCTCCAAACGCACTCCATTGCACCTCTGAAACTCCCCTTTCTCTACTACTCCCGAGTGATCTATAAATGAAACATGGGTTTTCCCAGGAAATTCCCCCAATAATTAACCCTAACAGTTTCTACTAAACCGGGTTACTTCCCTTGACTTTTACTTTGAAATGGAGAGACTACTTATCTCAGCAATAACAACAACAACATTCTCATTTCTATTACTCCGATTTTTTCTGTGAAAACATGCACCCACTCATGACTTTATCGACCTAGAGGAGCGCTTCACATGGATACCCTCCCCGACCCAGTACGCCCACTATGGGTTCACCTCGACCGCAAAACGTCCATTCCAATACCCTTTCCCCACCATTCTCTGTCTGTGCCTGCGCATCATTGCGCTACTTTAAATACACACCGGCCCAGTTGGACGCAACCTCACGAGAGCTTCAAACTGATACCCTCCCCGACCCATTCGCAACACTATCGGTCCACCTCGACCCCAGAACGTCCATTCCAGTGCACTTTTCCCATTATTCCCTGTCTGCGCATGCGCAGAATGTTGAAAACGGATGACACACGTATAGATAGATGGCTTCACGATGACACCTCACAGCCCAATCGGACAATCTTGACCTCGAAACGTCCATTCAAATACCCTTTTTTACGCAAATAGACGATATTCTCATCCCACGAATGCTGCAAACTGATACCTCACACGACCCAATCGGACCAATATGGGTCCACCTAGACCCCAAACGTCCACCTCGATCTGCCTGTCTACTGCGCATGCGTCATCAGCACTTTCCAACAAAAGTCAACGGCCTCAGATCCCCTCCCATCGTGTTCTACAGCTCGAGATGAAGAAAACATACCGCTAATATCCATGAGTGGGTTCGCCATTGGGACTAACAATGTCCAGTGCGCCAGAATGGAACTAACATGTCCACCCCAGACCTGCCTGAACTTTTCAGCCAAATTCAACCCCTGGCGTCGAGACCCCTCTCACATTTCGCACGAAGTTTTCATAACGTTACGTCTAGATGATATTCCCCTGATTTACCATCTTAGTTTACCTAGATTGAGCTCTTACCATAAAGACAGAACTGGCCAACACGCAATGAATCTATATGGCTTATTTTGATCTCTATATGGTGTGGGTACTTGTGTAATGAGACGGTCATAAATCCGGTACATATATAGAAACTGTACAACAGTGTGAGGATGTCTATTTAACCATGTCCCCTGTAAATTTGTGTTCTAATCAGGCATCTGTCACTTTTACCAACGTATTCACTATTACACACAGAACGTTTAAATATAGCAAATGCACACTGATCTTATACTTCTTAGGCACGGAATCTGTCGGCGAAGAAATTCATCCCCGTCATTTGCTACTGTATGGAAACTATGAACGGATGTGAATCGATCTTTTGGGTCCGTTCACAATCGTCATTACCAAGGTTACATCGTTCTTGCCCGTGCATTCTGATCCAGAACTTTGGTGGCTTGTCTTAAGCAGTTTCGATACCTTCCAGGCGCGAAAAAAGCCGTTAGTAATGCCCCTCCCCTAAACGAGGATTCTGCTAACTGTAAAGCAGGGCTCGGTAATACAATTCGACAAGATCCAACAATCACATTTTACTTCAAATTAAACATGAGTGGTTAGGGGTTGCTATAAGAACAATTCAGTCTAATATTACATAAAATACATGTCGGCCCATGTATGGCATTCGGGATCTCCCTCCGCCTTACATGTTGGCAGTAAATGAAGATTTTGATTATTATTCTCCGAAGTAAATATTATTTCTAACTAATTAAGCATTATAATATACAATCAAGAAGTATAATACACATAATCAAATTGAGCTGAGTACGGCATAAAAAAATCAAGGCACATTGTGGCTACTGAATTAATGTTTCTGGATAATTAAATTCATTATTCGGTACACCAAAACCAAATTATTCAGGCTATTGGAGAACGGCATCAGAAACGGCGTGGCCACATTTCACAAATCGGCTACACTCCCATGACATGAATAGAAACATAAAATCTCACGCTGAAACAGGAACATCGAATAGGGTCAACTAGTTTAAGTACTAAAGCCCTAGATGCTGGATTTTGATTACAAAATTTAAGGCTTCTTCTAATTTTATCAAACGGATGTTTCAAAAGACTTGAATATAGTGCCTGGCACACGATTCTACTTGAAAACTGTCTTCCATTCGTATATTAAAGTAAGGAAGAGATTATAGGGGTTGATTATGAACAAACGTTGCAGCTCTTAGAGAGTAATCGACGCCGATGCATTTGCGAAGACATCGAGGATAGTGCGTGTTTTTCTATGTTGTCATTCGTGTGTGCATAGATGACGGCAATAACCAAAACAGCTAGTTGAAAATCCCTTAATCCTTATATCAACCGGAGTAAATTAAGTGAAGAAGTGACTGTCCAGTGGGCGATCGCAACATAATAGGTGTCCAGAGCCAGACATGTTTGTTCGATCAATTTCTGGGCATGGATATCAATTTCAATTTTCGCACAGTTCCGCTCACTGCCATCAGTATTATACAGACAAGAATTTACAGTATAGACATATCAATGTAAAGGAAGCTGGCATGCGCTATTGACAATCATTTGTAACATGTTTTCATAGTTCGAGTCTGTAAGTTTGACAACATCGTTCAGCGTTGTGCCATGGCTTCTCTAAGTCTTCCCCAAAATAAGTTCTGATCAAACGGGTCGTTGGTCCACAAGAGAAAGGTTATGGTCTTCCACATGTTTATCAGAGCCCTTGGCATTTGTCGGACAGGAATGTCCTCTAATAGTATAGCAATGACCACGTTATCTCTGCCGGTCTGTACCATACGCATACGCGCCATTCGAATCTCAAATTCTCCCCAGTCACACGACAAATACGCCTTACTGATGACAAGGATAATTTTTCGACTCGAGTTGATAGCATCGACAATATTTCCTTCTATACTTTCTCCCGCGGGGAAATCTCTGTGGTGAAGACAGAGACGATATCCGTGTTCAACTTCAAGGAATTCCCGCAAAGTAAAACATGCCCATCTGTAATCCTGATGGTTGTATGCAACAAAAGCAGCGTACTCGAAGTCTTCCAGGCAAAGGTCGGTTTGTGCATGGCGGCCTCTGCACCGGGTCAGAAACCAATATTTAACATTATGTCTGTAACGGAAGCACACGACACTAATACACAAGGCGGTCAGAGCTAAAGACGTTGCAGATATTGAAAATGTCAACCAGAACCGACTAACACATGATATCTTCATATTTTGTAAATTTCTTGTCAGGTTTCCCATCGATGTTATCGTTCCGTTCTCCAGTCTACATGTTAAATTATTCTTCAAATCTATCTGTACATCGGTTTCTAACAGCCAAAGTACGAAGTCCAAGTTTGAACAGGTACATGACAACGGATTTCCATATAATGACAATCTGAAACCGTTCTTCTTCTCCAGATGAGATACAGCCTCTAGCCAGCTCCGGTCGTTCTCATCCAGACTGGTTATAACGTTATAGGACATATCTAAGTTTCTCAGGGACAGCATCGACCTGACAGCCTGAGGAATCGCGGATAACTTATTGTTGCCTAGATTCAGGAATCGCACGAGAGGTAGGGAGACGAAAAGCTTCTTGTGCAGAAATGTCAATCCATTACCAGCCATGTTTAGCTTCGATAGTCTGCCTTGATGATGGAATAATATCCCATCTTTATCGCTGCGCAAACCCTTGTTGAGGCGTAAACCCTGGAGTTCCAGGACTTCCAGTCCCGGAAACGTGCTGAGGAAGTCCGGTGATAATTGAGAACAGTCGATTCCAGTGATGTTCAACACTGTGAGATTTTCAAAGCCAGTAAAGGATGAAACGCAAGTATGAATGCCAGCGAAGGACACGTCCAACATCCTTAAAGAACTGGCGTTCCGGAATCGAAAGGGAGAGGTCAAGGCAATGTCTTGAAATATACCACGACTTAGATTTACAAATTTGAGGGACGGAAGAAAACTAATTTCCCATGCCCTGCCAAACTTTAACTCCTGTTCTGGGCTATTGCGACTGCGTTCTCTAGTCCTCCGTATATGGTCTCTCGCTGAGCTACGTTTCTCCATGAACGATTGATGGGAACCGCCGCTCAGATCCAAATATTCAAGGCGAATCAAAAGCCGAAGTTCAAGTCCAGTCAAATATGTCCTCCTACTATGAAACAGCCGGTGACCAGCCACCGATATTCGTATGAGACACCTGGGGTACCTTAGGCCTGTAATTGTTTTCTTATCAATGTAAGTGATGCGGTTGTAGCTAAGGTCCAAATTAGCAACACAAATATTCTGTAAGTATTTGAAGCTGTTTTCGTTCAACACACTATCTTGAAATCTAGTAAGAAGGGAATTAACATTAACAAATTTTATATCTGTCATGTTTTGATACTGTAGTCCGAATAAAGAGTTTAATGCTTTGGATAATCCAAGATCGAAATTGTGAGATAAATCGAGAGCTTCGAGATATTTTAAGTGCACGAATGCCCCTATCTCTATAGACACAATTCCACAGGAAATGAGTATTAGTTTCTTCAGTTTTGAGACAGAAAGATGAGCCAGTGTGTTGTTACCAATTTTGCCGATGACTCCTTTTTTTGAATGAAACTCTTCCATGAGGGATAGTGACGAAAATCCTCTCCCCAGATGAAGACCGGGAAACGAATCAGCGTAAAATATCCGAAGATTTTTCAGGTTCTCCATGGCTTGATCAGGATATATTGTATCTGCAAAACCAGGGAATACATTGCTCTCTATGTGGAGAACGCGTAACTTCAGTAAATGTGTAAACACCAGTGGTGGAAAAGAATCATAGGCCATTGACAAATTATTGCCCCGAAGGTCCAGAAAACAAAGCTGTTTGAGGCCAGAAAAGGCCAAGGGTTCAAGTTTCTGTATTCCGTTGTTTGACAAGTCGAGTTTTCTTAATCCAGATAGCCTCGCCATGGTCCTGTTGAGGACCATACGGATGTTGTTGTTGCTTATGTCCAAAACGATGACGTCTGCTGGTATTTGGCTTGAAATGAACATTAGACCTCGTTGACTGTAATTCAGGTGTTTACCCGCTTGTATTTTGCAGAATGTTGGTGTTCCATAAGGCAAGAAACCTAGGAAACCCCATACGTACATCAAGAGTTCTGCCGTGTTCATAATGACAGTATATCGCCAAAGTCGAAAATATTTCCCATAAAGACTCTTTATCCTTCAACTGTCCGTAGTTGAACTGAAAAATAAAAAAATATATATCACTTAATAATTCAACCATTTCCATATCTATTTCTGAGTAATTTCTATGGACACTTATACCGCATTCATCACTGATGCACTCAAAATGAGTGTTGAGTTGATATGGGAGTTCGAAATCGACAGCCAGGCACGATAAAATTAAATGCAGGCCTGCGATGTGCAATGCATATTCGAGGGGCAAGAAAACTGAATATCCCTATCGGAACAGATCAATGTTTTCATTATTATATTTATCAAGTTAAATAGGTACTAATTTTTTCATTTCATTTCATTTATTCACCAATATAATAAAAAAGATTATACAGTTCGGCGATAGTTACCAACAATATTCAAAATAGGTTAGCCGATATAAATAAATATGTATTGGCGGGATTAAAACCCCATGGGGCTTGTTTTATCCCTATATTACTAAACAAAATAGCTTAATTAGTATTGGCGAACATTTAAGAAATATTGTATAAATTAATCATTCCGCGTGCATCTCCTGTCGATAGCATACACGCTGGTTGGACTATGCATGCAACGAGACGGTAATCGAGATGAAAATGAGTGAACAATAGAATAAAACATACACAAACAATACACGAACAAATCAAGCACATGAACATTCTCGACAATAGTTCTACGTGCATGCAAGTCTTGCCAGCATAAAAAAAATCAGTTATAACGTTATTTCTCTATCAGATGTACTTTCAGCTTTGATTTAAAGAGAGATATTGAGCAGATTTCTTTAAGTAGAGAGGACAAACTATTCCATACTCTTGGTGCCTTTATTTTCAAAGAATAGTAAGAAATGTCGGTAGAATAAAATGGTCTGTACAGGTTAGAGTTGGATTGTCTAGTAGAATAGTGATGGACTTCTGCAATTCTCGTGAAGATAGAATGCATCGAAACCGGTAATGTATTTGGGTGGTGGACAAATTTGTGAACAAACAAAAGTGTATGATAATCATTCAAATATAGAAGGGGAAGAATGTTCAATTTTGAGAACAGAGGGCCGGTGTGCTCCAGGTTGCCTGAGAGTGATATTACCCGTATAGCTCTCTTTTGAAGCATTACGAGAGAATGCAAATGAGTATGGTAAGTATTACCCCAAACTAGGTTGCAATACGAAATGTATGGATAAATTAACGAGTAATACAAAATAAATAAAGTTTTTTTATTCAAATGTTCTTTGACGTGATTAATAATTCCAATATTTCTTGATATCTTCTTGGATAGTTCTGTAATGTGTGTTGTCCAATTCAATTTATCATTGAAGCAGACCCCGAGAAATTTAAAGTTATCTACTTGCTCAGTGTTATTTCCAGATATGCGAATATTTAGTCCAGGTATATCGCGACATCTTTTGGCGGGTTTTATGAACATAAACTTCGTTTTCTTTGTATTTAACGTTAGTCGATTACATTGAAACCAACAGTTGAGTTTGTCGAGTTCTGTACAAATATTTTCAGATAAAGCAACGGGATCCAATCCAGATAGGTGAACACATTTATCATCAGCGAAGAGAATGGTGTTCAATAAAGATGAAACATTCACTATATCGTTAATGTAAATGAGAAATAATAATGGGCCCAATATAGATCCTTGGGGAACACCGCAAGTTATAGGTAGTGACTTAGATAGTGTATTATTGCAAGATGTCATTTGTGAGCGAGATGTTAAATAACTGCGAAACCAGTCATTTTGTATGCTACGGAACCCATAATAATCCATTTTTTTTTAAAGTATGTCATGATTAACGGTATCAAATGCTTTTGATAGGTCATATAGAAATGTTGCGATACTATAATGTTTAGCTTCTTTCGCGGTGATTAATTTTTCTTGTAATGATAGAACGGCTAAACAAGTGGAGTGATTTGCTCGAAATCCAAATTGATCACCAACCAGGATGTTGTTGTCTTCTAGAAAGCCAGTCATTCGTGTCACCATTAGCTTTTCAAATATCTTACTAAAGCATGGTAGAACAGATACGGGTCGATAATTTTCAATGAGACACCTTGGGCCAGATTTATAGATAGCTGTAACTTTGGCCGTTTTTAAGGAATTTGGGACAATTGCAGACCGAAAAGATAAGTTTATTATGATCGAAAGGGGAACCGCTATGTAAGTGGAGATCAGTTTTACAACAGATATTCGTATCTGGTCAACGCCAGGTGCGCTATTTTTTAAATCTGTAAGAACTTCCATTATTTCGTCCGGGTTACTGGGTTCCAGCTGAAATTCTCTATCAAACTGTTTATCCAGAAACTCCTCAAAACAGGTTGACGAAGTGGGACGCTTGTCATCGAGATCTCGTGCAATATTAGTAAAATAAGTATTAAAACTATCGGCAATTGTTTCCGGATAAGAGATCTGGAGACTATCAACACTGAAAACAGAAGGCAACTTACTGGATTTGTTTCTGTTCAAAAGTTCATTTAATGTCTTCCAAGTGCCTTTAATATCGTTATTTGTCTCATTAAACTTATCCTCGTATAGTATTTCTTTTTAGCCAAGTGAAGAGTATGATTTAATTTGTTCCTGTATCGCTTATATTGATGGGTTATGTCGTCGTTCTTCCTGTTGATGTGGAGTTTGTATAACCGATTTTTCTCACGGATTGATTTTAATATGCCATAACTTATCCAGGGTTTCGATATTTTTGCCTTTTCTACTATTTTTGTGATAAGAGGGAAACATTGTATATTGTGCTAAATTCGTTCAGAAATAGATCCAGAGCAATATCCACATCGGAAGGATCTGAATCGATGACTTGACTCCAGTTAGTATTCTTAATTTTTTCTATAAACGTTTGTTTTTGCTCAGAGGATATCCTACGATAACTAAAACTCGATTCTTTAGAACTGATCCCATCTATACTCTTATTAATATGGAATACAGGAAAATGGTCGGTCACATCTGACAGAAGTATACCAGAGAGAAGTCCACCTTCGTGGAAATTTGAATAAATATTGTCGATTAAAGAAGCGGAATTGGATTTGACCCGAGTTGGTTTGGTTATCTTAGGAAAGAAATAATTTGATTTCATATTTTCTATGAATTCTTTAGACGGTCCATGGCGGTCTGTTTTAAATAAATCAATATTGAAATCTCCCATGATAACGCATTTTTTCTTTTCATTTTTGATGGTCTGCATAATATCCGACATATGAGAGTTAAAATAATTGACATTTTTATCCGGAGGTCGATATATAATACCAAATAAGTAAACTGTTTGGTTTATTTGTGATTCAACAAAAAGCGATTCATATTCTCCATTGTCATCTATATATGACAGGTCGTCGCGAACAGTACAAGTGTAATTATTATTGACGTATAGCACTAGGCCACCGCTTTTCCTGTTTTTTCTAGAGGAAGTGTATGGTTCATATCCAGGTATGGTATGCAGTGACTCGGTGACTGGATTAAGCCAGCTCTCGGACATTCCAATTACGGAAAAATTGAAATCAAGGTTACGAACAAGTCCCACTATTTCGGTAAAATGTTTTTTGAGGCTTCTAGCATTAAAATGGATGAACGATATGGCTTGGTTATCAGTTTTTTTGTTTTGTTTTATGTTGGAGTTGAATGTGTCTTCAATATAATAATTAGATTGTTGATTGCTAATCTCATTCCAATGTGATGCTTCATACGCGGTGTCGTCTGTGATGTATGTATGGTTGTCTGCATCATTCAAATCTAATGGGTTGAAGCACATGTTTTCGAACCCCTCTAGAAAAGTATCCCTTTTATCTTGAGTGTTAGGGGTGGTGGTCTCAAAGGCATTCTCAGCGAAAAAAGGCAGATTCTGAAGATCATACATACATTTGTGGTCTGGGTTAAATAAGGGCTTATCAAAATGCTGCAAGTATAATAGTATATAGTACATTTGATACAGTTTAGTATGCGGTCAGAGGCTGTGCACGCGGAACGGAAAACGGAAAACAAAATACATAATACATAACACAACTACATAATACACGCAAATAACTTTCCTGAATTTAGAAGGAGAGTTCATGAATCGAATACAAATGTGGATCCCTCCCCCAATATATACCAGATATACTTTCCCCTCCCACAAATATTTACCAAAAGTCATAAAAATAGAACAAGAAGGGAAAATAAACAAAAACAAAAAGTACTATCAATAATAGATCGTCATATATTGTGACATAATTGGTACTCGTTATCCGTAGCAATATGAGCTAATTTTACCATATCATTTAGCTTAGTACATTTAGACTCATTCACGAATTTATTACGTAACCGACAACGCGAGACATGAAAGTCGTGTAATTGATTACACGCATGAAAGTCAACTTGAACGTCGTTCCGAAGGAACATGAAATTCATTACTTGAAAGGAAGCTTCATGCAAATAGCTAATCTCTGGGATTAATTGATTATGCAAGACCCAAAAGCGGCCGGACAAATTCAGCAACATGTGACCCACTTGCTCACTTCAAGAAATAAGAAGTCCATCTGTAATGCAAACTCCAATAGGTTCGTGTCTAATGCGACACCAAAAAATAGGTTCGTGTCTAATGCGACACCAAATTTACTATCGCTTACTTTAGATAAATAACACATTTCGTACACACAGTGTTACACAGCTTGATTAAAGCTCAGCATAGTTTGTTTTGTTTTCGTTTTGTATGTGACATAACTGCCGCTGAGTGGTAAATCTCAGATCGTCACACAACTACTGTCATTCACACGGACTTGCTCCGAGTCTGTATCTGTATCAGTCAGGGATTTATACTGTAGAAAATAGTTCATGGAGTCAGTATGTTATGTCTGACCGTTGTTCACATACTCAATACAGTGCATATATATCATGCTGGTGGGGTTCAAATTTTGTCATGATGACAGAGGAGAGCAATTTCGTCCTAATAGTTAGAGCAAGTCTAATGACAAATGCAGGTACATTTACTTTGCAAAACAGCACGAAAAGTCTATCTGGATATCGACATATAGCCAAGGAGACGTAAAACCGATTATCTTGGAACGAGGCTTATAAAGTGGGCTTCCTTCAAATAGACTATCTTTTGCTTTGCTTGATCCGCCTTTGGTAGACTCTGTAGCCGTCTCGATAATTCATACTGGCGTTGGGCAAGGGGTGGGGGAAGACATGGCACAGCACTGAAACCGTTACCCCTGGGGAGTTTGCGGGCCGTTTCAAGAACTAAATCTCGATCTTCCAACCGAAGAAATCTCACATGAATATTCTTCTTATCCACTGGACCCCCCGACAATCTATGAACAGACTGAAATAGGAAGCTATCTACTTGTTGTCCCTCATTATCGTCTTGTAAGATTTCAACGCTGATTTCTTGGGCGCGCGACCGCGTGAATTTGTCTTCACGGACAATATGCGTGAGTAGTATAGTAAACCCTTTTCGAGCGCGGTTTTCCAGGGAGGTAACTCTTGGTCCCCTTTTTTCCAGGTTAAAGGTATAGGGCACGCCCCCTCGCCTTCCACCTCTAGGGTGCCAGGGGGCGCCACCAGCTCAAGGTCACGTGGAGGTCAAAAGTAGTTCCGGCAACCTGTAACCGTTGTATTCCTCCGCGGACAGAAAGTAGTCTCAGTGGGTTTTTCCCACAATGTCGTGGGTGATCAAATTCTCCGGCAATCTCCGGCAATCTTCAGGGGCGAGAGAGGTCCCTAGTGTACCGATTGGGTTGTATGAGATATCAATGTGAAGCATTCGTGAAGGGGCATCTGATGGGTGGGTGTGGGGTTGAAATATCGTCATTCTGCGCATGCGCGGTACACCAAGGGTATGAAAATAGACGTTTTGGGGTCTAGGGGAGCCCCTAGTGGTCCGATGGAGTCGTATGAGGTCTTGAACCGCCGTTCAAATATATCCAACATTACCCAACTATTTAAACCCCATCAACGGAGACAACGCAGCCATGGTTGGCGAAAGTTTAATAGTTCGATGATTCACGATCATATCACTTTAAATTACTTAGTGGGTTTAACTAACGCACCCAATAGTATACATAGCTTACGTACAGTTCTGTATGCCTTACCTCTGAGAGCTTTAAATCAAATAGCCAGAGATATACAGCAATCTGCGTCTTCAGGAAATATAATACCATCAAAAATCAGTAAATTATGTCAAGATATAGCGTATTTTCGGTTGTATCGTCCAGTGAACATAATCGAAACATCTCAAGATCGGCTTTTTTTGAAACTCAACTACTTAGATAAAGGACTGGACATCATTAATTTACCTCGAATCCTGAATGATCCAGAGGTACGCAACGCTGTACCAAACTATTTCAAGTTCACAGAACCTCCTTGCATTTCATATAAGTATACTAAATCTATAGCCACCAAAATATTCAATTACTCCAATGCTGCCAAGGAGTTTGACTGGAACTTATACACGTCAGGAGGCTATAGTTGTGATTGTGAATTGTCGAACTTTATCTATACACCATGCAAACATATTGTGACTGGTGACCTTGATGTGGTGAGTGATAAGGATCTGAAATTACTCCTGATGAAAGGACCTAAATATAGAGAGCCAAGAAGAATAAATCTGAAGGCGGACCAGAAGATAGTCCTGTCTGCATTAGAACAGTACGTTATTGATTGGTCTAAGCGAGAAAAAGTTGAACCTACAGTACTCGCTGATTGGCTGGACCTCACCAAGAGCAAGGTCGTTGAAACAATCCGCCATATTGACAGAAGTTCTCTTCCTCTAGCAAAACAAGTACTGAGAAACCGCAATTCGCAAGAAGTTCTAGCAAATCTCCAGAGTAAATTCGTCATAGTCCCAACAGACAACGCTCCGAATAATATGATATTCATATGTAAATATTACTATTACCAGGTGCTGGTTAAAGAATTGAGTGTAGACATATCTTCATCAAATACGTCTACTTACTCCCAAACTGCATTTACTCTGGAAGATTTATTTAACAATCACAAAAAGTTTCTCAGGGAAAGAGGTATTTGTCTTCCAACCAATCATAACGACATACCAAAATATACTGGACTCCCAAAATGCATAAATCACCATACAAAGCTAGATTCATAGCTGGTTCTAGAAGCTGCACCACCAAGCTTCTTTCAACCCTATTGACGAGGGCCCTTCAGGAGGTAAAGGCATTTTGGGAAAGGTATTGCGCCACTATTTTCAAGAATTCTGGCGTTGAATGTATGTGGATATTGAAAACTCAAAATGTCTTACGGAAGAACTTGATGCTAAAGGTCACATACCGTACAGACATGTATCCACATGGGATTTCTCGACTCTCTATACTACAATCCCTCATCAGGACCTTATTGACCGTATAAGTTCATTAATAGTATCTGTGTTCAAGAAAACTGATCGTAGATATATTAATGTCGGAAGCCATAAAGCATTCTTTAGCTCGACTACATACAAGAGATATCGTTCATGGGATGTTTCTTTGTTTATAGAGTTGCTTGAATTTCTCATTAAAAATATCTATGTGAAATTTGGCAACACAATATATCAGCAGCATATAGGTATTCCAATGGGTACTAATTGTGCACCCCTGTTGGCTGACCTGTATCTGTTCTCTTATGAATATGACTATATGCAGGCGCTTTCAAAAACCGATCCATTCAAAGCCCGTTCCTTCTCATTCACCAAACGCTATATAGACGATCTTCTCGCTGTGGATAATCGCTATATAAATGACGCAGTGAAGGATATATATCCACCATCACTGGATTTGAAGGAAACTACAGATAGCCCTACAGGCACATCATATTTAGATCTCTATCTCTATAAAAATGAAGCGGGCATTCTCTCTCGTCGACTTTATGACAAAAGAGATGATTACAATTTCGACATCGTAAACTATCCCTTTCTGGATAGTAATATTCCAGTGGGACCTGCATATGGCGTATACATATCTCGCTTAGTAGCATTTGCTAGATCCTGTGTTAAATGTGATGATTTTAATCAACGTCACAAAACATTGTTGCAGAAACTTATAAAACAGGGCTATTCCACCAAGCGCCTCCACTCAAAGTTTCTCAAATTTGGCGATACATATCGCATGCTGATAGCAAAATACGAACGTAGCGTGCAAGATCTATGGGGCTACGTTTCGTAACATGTGTCTAATTCCGCTTAACCCGGGGCTAGGGGCCGTATGAGCCCATGTACTTCAACATCCTCATGGTACTCATATGAACAGTCACAATCAAAGCGTGACTGAGGTACATCATTTTTAGATGACGACTCTATAACGAATATTATGGATTAAGAATACTGATCAGCGATACGGATTTGATATTTTGGAACATCATGATGTCTTGCCGGCATCATTGAAAACTGTTGACCGCTTCTCTCTTGCAGGAAACAAGCCTATGTTTATGTATAATTTTGTCTTTTTGAATTTGGTGCTAATACTGTTATATGGAAATGGAATAGGTCTTTGGATTATGGACACGGATATTCTCTAATGGACGACGGCTGGATTATGAATGACGGGCTAGACGCTTGTAATTATGTTGAAGCCCTTGTGAGGGGGCATCCCACGGGCTGGGTGTGGGGTTTGAATATGGTCATTCTGCGCATGCGCGGTAGACCAAGGGTATGGAAGTAGCCGTTTTGGGATCTAGTGGAGCCCCTAATGGACCGATGGGGTCGAGTGAGGTATCAATGTGAAGCCTATGTGAGGGGACATCACACTGGGCGGGTGTGGGGTTGAAATATCGTCATTCTGCGCATGCGCAATAGAGAAAGTGTATGAAAATAGACGTTTTGGGATCTAGGGCAGCCACTAGTGGGTCGATGGAGTCGTATGAGGTATCAATGTAAAGCCTATGTGAGGGGGCATACCACTGGGTGAATGTGGGGTCGAAATATCGTCATTCTGCGCATGCGCAATAGAGAAAGGGTATGAAAATAGACGTTTTTGGGATGTAGGTGAGCCCCTAATGATCCGATGGAGTTGATTGAGGTGTCAATGTGAAGCCTAGGTGAGGGGACATCCGATTGGACTAGTGTCTCGGCCATTGTCCACATTCTGCGCATGCGCAGACAGGAAATTCTGGGAAAAGGGTGTGGACATAGACGTTTTAGGGTTTAGGTGAGCCTCTCATGATCCTATGGTGTCGTATGAGGTCTTATTTTGAAGCTGTCATGAGGGAGCATCCGCCTGGGCTAGTGTGTCTTTCGTTGTCAATAGTCTGCGCATGCGCAGTCTGGCCGTAGTATAGAAATAGACGTGTTGGGGTTTAGGTAGGCCCCTAATGGTCTGATGCGGTCGAGTGAGGTATCAATGTAAAGCAGTCGTGAGGGAGTATCCGACGGGCTGGGTGTGACGTGGAACTGACGTCATTCGGCGCATGCGCAGTAGAGAACGTGTATGGAAATATACATTTTGGCGCCGACAGGGGTCACTATGGGTCCGATGGAGTCGCATGAGGTCTTATGCTGAAGCTCTTGCGAAGCAGCATCCGACTGGACTCAGGGTTCGTCCGCGCATGCGCATGCGCAGTCTGGTTGTAGTGTAGAAAGCAGGCATGTTGGGGGATGCGTAAGGGAGTGTGTGTTGGTGTGTGTGTGTGTGGGTATGTGACCCACCACTAGGGGTTGGGGTTGGGTGGTGGTGTGGGTTGTTCGCACAGACGTCACTTCCGGGTTTCACTAAAACTACCTTCGAACACAGAAGAGTTCCAGTGTTCGCCTTAGACGTAGGGTCCGGATGTTCAACAACCGGGTTTTCCCCGGCCCGCCCCGCCCCGCCCCGGCCGCAGCGCGCGCGGATTATCCGGCCGCAGCGCGCGCGGGGATTCTCCGGAAGTGCACGGCATCACCGGCAGTGCGCGGATGAATGTCGGGTCAAAAGGTCAAAGGTCACATCCAGGTCAAAAGGTCCAAGGTCTCCCTTTCGGCAAGGTTCGGAGACAATGTTGTGGCATCGATATAGGGAGCTTGAACCCCAAAAGGGGATTGTAAATTAACCTGGGAAGGATGGGCAGTTCCATTTGGACCAATCAGCGGTCGAGAAAAAGAGCCAATGAGCGATCGATAAAAGAACCAATGGACGGGTACTAGAATTTCGTTCACGTCTGCGCCTACATCCGGGTACTGGAATGCTTTCGCCTGCGTCCGCGCCTACATCCGGGTTCTTGTACAACCGGGTAATGTTTTCTGGACATGGATGGGTTACCTTTGGCTCCATTCTAGGCCACTGAAATTGCGCGCAGGGGTCAAAGGTCAGTTCCGGTTTTGAACTCCAAGAGCTCCGATCCAAGAACTCTGCCACACGGGAGCTCCCACCACCACCACCGGGCGTTGACCCCCGTCAACGCCCGGTGGTGGCGGTGGTGATGGTGGTGGTGGTGGTGGTGGTGGTGGTGTGTGTGTGTGTGTGTGTGTGTGGTAGTGTATGGTGGTGGTGTTGGTGGTGGTGTCTGTACATATAAGAATGAACATGTGTCCCTCATCAGTCCTTATGTATTGGTCGACAGATCAACATTTCGTGTACGTGTACGTTCTGTCAGAGAACCTTCTCTCGTCGCGATAGTATGCTCAGGCACATTCAGGGCAAACACAACCAAGAGACACCGCCGAGTCCCGCTATAGGTCCAACAAGTGCAGTAGAGCATCCCTATACGATGACGGTGAGCGGCTCTACGGCATGTGGAAAGACGTCCTGGATAATGAAGTTCTTAGAGGAAGGTGTGGCAACCCCAGCTCCGACACGTGTTGTTTGGTGTTATAGCCAATGGCAGCCCGCCTACGAAACTAAGCGATTACAGAATGTGAGTTTCGCCCCAGGGATTCCTCACGACATAGACGAACCGTATTACTTTGACCCCGAGCAGACCAACGTGGTAGTGCTATATGATCTGATGAGTGCGGCCAAGGACAATTCGAAAATTGCCGACCTATTCACCAAAGGGTCCCGTCATCGCAATCTGTCCGTCATCTATTTGACCCAGAATCTCTTTCCTCAAGGGAAGGCGTCCCGAGATATTGCCTTGAACTGCCAATACTTTGTGTTGTTCTCCAACCCCATCGACAGAGCACAAATTCGTGTGTTTGGTAGTCGAATTTATCCTCAGAACATCGACCATTTCATGCAGGCGTTTCAAGAAGCGACCGTACGGCTACCTGCTCGTGGATTTAAAAGCCCATACCCCCGAAGATCGCCGGCTGACGACCCACCTGCTACCCGGCGAGGGATCACCACAGCCCCTACACCATCCACCGAGTCCACATTTGGTGAAGCAGCAACCTACCCCCGTACAGCGGGCCTTCTTCATACAACCAGTCCCGGAATATCACCCAACCGTGAAGGACCAACCCGAGGTTGAAGAACATAATGTGAACTCGAGGCTATGGAAGGATTTGTTCAAAGAAAGTATGGACGCCGAGATGGGCGAGATGTTGGAGGTCACAGAAAACAAGTTTCAACGCAAAGGGTATTCGAAAGAGGAAGCCGCAATTTTAGCCCATAACAGATTGGCACCCAGACTACGTCGGGCTTTACGTCAGCGGTATGCCGACTTACTGACCCATATGAAACTGTTGGATAAGGACCCAGTCCATCGGGATGTACACCCCGAGAGCTACAAGATAACACCTCCCACGACACAATCGGACCAAGAATGGTCCCTCTCTACCCCAAACACACCTCCACGCACCTCCAAAATGACCACTTTACTTACTACACCCAACTGCGCATGCGCAGATTGACGCGACTTGCACTTAAAAACACACCATTCTGACTCTACCCCACACAAGCTTCACTTTGACACCTCCCACAACCCATTTGGACCCATAGTGGTCCATCTCTACCCCAAACACACCCCCACATGCCCCCCAACATGCCTGCTATCTATACTACGGCCAGACTGCGCATGCGCAGACTATTGCACACGGACGAACCATTAGTCGATACATTACAAACTCCACGGGAGCTTCAAAATAAGACCTCATACGACACCATAGGATCATAAGGGGCTCACCTAGACCCCAAAACGTTCACCCCGTATGGACCTATACCTCCATAGCCATGCAGTATGCCTCGGTGAACTTTTTCCAAAAATTTCACCGTTTCGCTTCGAAACCCTTCCCATCGTGTTCTAAATGATGAGACGTGAAAAACAAGACCAAACAACCCATATCACAATGAACGTGTGTAAATTTCCCAGGTTGGACCTATACCCCATAGCCAGCCTATGGGCCTACCCAGGCCTCGGTGAGCTTTTTCCAAAAATTTCACCGTTTCGCTCCGGGACCCTTCCCATCATGTTCTAAATGACGAGACGTGAAAAACAAGACCAAACAACCCATATCACAATGAACGTGTATGAATTTTCCAGGTTGAACCTATACCCCCATATAGCCAGTATGGGACTATATGGGCTATATGGTACTTTTCCAAAAATTTCACCGTTGCGCTCCGGGACCCTTCCCATCGTGTTCTAAATGACGAGACGTGAAAAACAAATCCAAACAGCCCATATCACAATGAACGTGTGTGAATTTCCCAGGTTGGACCTATACCCCCCATGGCCAGCCTATGGGCCTATATACAGACCTCGGTGACTTTTCCCAAAAATTTCACCGATTCGCTCCGGGACCCCTCCCATTGTATTTTTCTCGGCGAGACGAGAAAAACGAGACCCCACAACCCATAGTAACACCCGAAAAAAATTGACCATCCCCATACCCCATACAGGCATTTTCCCTTATATTGTATAATACAGACCCCTATTGTAGGGGTAAAGTCCGTGTTCCGCTTTTTATAGTTTCGGAAAAAAATCCTAATTTTACATGCACCCACCCCATTGACTTGATAGGCAGCCCCCGATAAGCCCGGGGACCGATATTAGCCCTTTTGGCTAGAGTTGATAGGGGTTTTCCCCTATTTTAGGGGTAAACTCCGTGTTCCGCTTTTTATATTTTCGGATGAAAATCCTAATTTTACATGCAACCACCCCATTGACTTGATAGGCAGGCCCCGATAAGCCCGGAGACCGATATTAGCCCTTTTGGCTAGAGTTGATAGGGGTTTCCCCTATTTTAGGGGTAAAGTCCGTGTTCCGCTTTTTATATTTTCGGGAAAAAATCCTAATTTTACATGCACCCACCCATGATTGAATGGCCCTCGAGGATCGCTTCACTTTGACACCTCACTCGACCCATTCGGTCCACTAGGGACCCACCCCCGGCACAAAACGTCCATTCCCATACTCTTTTTAGGCATTCCCCGTATACATTAACATTGGAAGTCACTTGGTTGACATGGGACTACGTTCTGTCCGTGGAGGAATACAAAGGTTACAGGTTGCCGGAACTACTTTTGACCTCCACGTGATCTTGAGCTGGTGGCGCCCCCTGGCGCCCCAGGCGCCCCAGAGGTGGAAGGCGATGGGGCGTGCCCTATACCTGGGCGTGCCCTTTAACCTGGGCGTGCCCTTTAACCTGGAAGATGGAAGGTCTCGTCAAAAAGGGGACCAAGAGTTACCTCCCTGGAAAACCGCGCTCGAAAAGGGTTTATACTATACTACTTGCGTGTATGAAACATGATGAGGCCTCTGCTTTCTGGAGATTCGAAACTTCACTCTGGTACATCTCGAAATCCACGGACCTCTTTCTGCGCGACCGTTAAATTACCATCTGACTTTTATATACAGAAAAAGTTTTCAGGATTCTTATGAAGTCAATGTGATTCTGATATTGCCAAGTTCGATCGACTGCTGCATATACGGAAAGTGTCACGAGTGAATCTCACCCACGCTCTTTGTTCTCGTCCAGGATTCGAGAGGGTGGATGTGAACGTATTGGCCTTTGTGACTCGATTTTCTTTGCTGTCCAATTTAATGTCCAGAAATGTACATCATTGCTATCGACAAATTCTCCATAACTGAATTTGAAATTACAGTGGAAACTTTGAATGCACGAAGATCTAGTTCATAAAACACATCGGCAGAAGGCAAAATGGTTCCTATACAAATGAAACTTTCCTTTTTCCGCTATATTGCTGTTAAAACCATAAAACACGCGAATCCTGTGCCTGAAGTCCCAAACTATAAGCCCCAATTCGTGAATTTAGAGTTACTCTCTTTTTCAGATAATAGTCGGTTGCGTAATGAGACTATAAAACAAGAAAGCATTGTGAAAACAGTTCGAATATTTACCTCGTCCCACGGAACTTCGTGTTAAATCCAAATTTTACACGATGTCCGGTCGTACTTTTTACTCAATGAGATACCAGTTCTATTGGGATTCGCTTAAATGCGTCTCACGACAATTCGTTGACTTGATGACGTATCACTATGTCATTAGAGTGGATCAAGCCGATGAATTTATCTGTATGGGATAAATGTTCAGTCATCGCCACGATAATGTTTCAAACTACACAAATCTGATCTCACTCTCAGCGGATTCGCAACCGTTTCGATGGATGCAGCTAAGTATATATATTTTCGTTCTACGGCTGCTACTTC
Source organism: Hanleya hanleyi (assembly GCA_036873755.1). Taxonomy (NCBI): domain Eukaryota; kingdom Metazoa; phylum Mollusca; class Polyplacophora; order Lepidopleurida; family Hanleyidae; genus Hanleya; species Hanleya hanleyi. The sequence goes on along the minus strand of JAVTVY010047504.1, from coordinate 20,050 downwards.
CTGGTCTGTCGGTTGTTCAACTTAAAGTCCAATATGCCATGTTCTTCAGTTATGTAGGTTAATAAAAGATATATTAGTTTAGACATGATCACGCAGAACTGGTATTGATATTCCATGACAAGAATTGAGAAACCGGTTTTATAAAGCCTTCTTCAAATTCTTCTTCGAGACTCAGTAAACAGATATAATCTGGGGTGAGCAATCTTAGACTAATATCAACAAGGAAGACGTCCTTAATGGGGCAGTTTAGAAGGTGAAGAAAGTCATAGTGTAAGGATTTTAAAAAAGAACGAACGTCTGCCAGAGTGTCTCAAGGCATATGCACTTTGGGATTTGTATACCTACACCTCGACGCGCAATTTTAATTCCTATAGGAAGTAATTTTAACTTCAATGTTCCATTTTGTGTTTTAAGCAGAATAATTTCCAATGACCAGAGTTTTTCGCGTATGAAAAATGTAAACATGAGCAGTGTGACTAACGTCACAGGACCTACGAAGTAGAGTTGGCATTAGGACTCGAACGCGAACTGAACTCTTGGAAATCCCCACACCCAGTTGAAATCCTGCCTATATTAAGATAGGCAGTGATTTTCATCAAAAACCACCAGGAATTTTCATCAAAAGTAGGTCAGCTCAGAACTTGTTGGTAACAGTCTTCTAATGCGCCTTCATTCCAAAATTAAATAACGATCGCCGATTTAATTTTACAATTTTTTAACTAAAGGAAACAGATTGAATAATAAAGGTTCAGTAGATTTCAAGCTTTACGTGTGAAAATACATTTACATCTCTGTAATGATTTTCAGTGCCCTTGTCCAGGATCAAAACAACTTTTTGAATCACATTATTTTCCCAACAATACAACAAATTTGTATATATAGTACTATAGTAGAAAGGTAGCATTTATGTAGTTTACGTTAATTCAACTCAAGACCAACACCTTCTCTGCACAAGATAATAATGATTTTATGTCATTCTCCTGAGCATAACCGGTACAAAGACGAATAAATAGCGTCTCTACATTACGTTGTTATCTAGATATATTGGGTAACACATTTTGGGTATCGACAATCTGATGAATGTACTATTCCGGTTTTCTTGTTTCACATTATATTCTATGGCGGTTGATCGGTGATTTTTTTCATTGATAAACGTTAAACCACCTCAGCTTCGTTGTGTGAATCGGAATTGCATTGCTGTGACACACCAACACACTCCGTGGCAGTGATTCTGTATCCCCTAATCAAGGAATCAAAATGGATCAAGATTTGAAATGACAAGAAAAATTTAGACATATTTTGTTTACACATGTAATTTTTGTTTAAATTATATCCAAGTGTGATATATAATCAATATTCAAGAGGTACAAAAAAAACTCAAGTTATCATATTTTCACATCATGATCAAAGTTACTTTATCTAGTTAAATTCTACCAAAAGAAGACCCTTTAAACATGCCGTCATGGCTTTGTTTCACCCTCAGTAAACTTTTTATCATTGTCGCTCACACAGACTAATCTGAAGGTGGTCTAATGGTTAGAGCGTCGGCCTCGTAAGCGGTAGGTTCTGGGTTCGATCCCAGGCCGGGTCATACCTAAGACTTGAAAAATGGAACTTGTTGCTTCCTCGCTTACGCTCAGCATTAAGAGGATAGAACAAGGACTGGTTCGCTCGGTGTCAGTATAATGTGACTGAGTGGGGTGTCATGTCTGCCTACGGTATGATATTTCAGTGGGACAGCACTATAAAATGGCAGCATTAGATCGGCTCTGTTACAAGTAGGTTCCCCTTCCCCTCCCCCTCCCCTCCCTTCCCTTCCCCGTCGTGATATAGCTAAAAAATGTTGAAAGCGACGTTAAACCCTATTCACTCACTCACTCTGAAGGATGATACCACATCTTTCTTTCTTCTGCTGGGTTATTGCACCAGGCTGACTTAATTGGTTGATGTAGGATATTTCACCATCAGTGGGTAATTTGACCTGAATTTGGAGCCTGATGTGGTCAGTGATGACATGTTTGGATGTGAAATAGGATACACGTTAAAGGCCACAGTTTACATATATCTATAACAATATACTGAATTGTGTGTATTGAGGCTGGCATAGCGGTGTAGATAAATGCACTAACAAATGATGGAAAATTAGCATTTCCTATTTCATAAAAACAATTACGGATGGCATATCCCACCACTGTGTTATATATACAGTGAAACATACAGCCAAGGGTTCCCGATGGGCATGACAGTGTACTCGCTGAGCCATCAATAAATAATAAAAAAAAATAATTATAAATCAAATTGTAATCAGAATTCGGTCAACTCAGAGCTTGCTGGTAACAATGCCCTAATGCACGTTCATGCCAAAAATCAAGGTTCTAATGTCAACGGTTCTCCTTATTTTGCCGACGAAAGGATTCGGATGGACTGACTGACTCATTACCGGACAATTTGCGATCTGTAGCCTACTTCGTAGGAATATATTGCTAACTGCAAGACAGAATCTTGTCTGCATTTTGTCTGTATTTGTCTGACAGTACATTGGTTAAATACCTACTGAATTCCTGCTCAATCCACATCAGATATTGTTCAGCGATGCTCAGAGAAAATTCAGAGATAATCAGTTGAAATCCAGAAAAAAAATGCCGATTCACAATGAGATAAAACTAATCAACATTCAGTAGTTAGCTATCGTTAATGAACATACAGCACAGATCAGGACATAAAGCAAACCCAACGGGATAGCAGTGTGACCGTATCCAGGTCGTAACACAATTGCCACTTATAGCAACAAGATAGCGCGTTATACGTTAGCGCTTGCGAAGAAAATGATAATAGTAGCCGCTCAAAATGGCCACCAGGATCCTATATTAGCGCCAGGTATCCTGCACTGTTTCTTCTGTTCTTTGGGTCAGTTGTCAGAATATTGATGGAAAGTGTCATAGCAAAGTTGGGCAAATGAAAATGGTCATATGGCCGAGTCGACCGGCTTGGATTTCAAAATGGCCGCCATTAAGCCTAGTTAGGTCAATATTTCAATAACCACACAATATATCAACATAATTCCTGTCGATACACTGGTATTTGAGTGGTTCAGTGCGATGATTATTTCAGACTAGATACATGTATGTATGGTGTAATAATACCCATCTCAGATTTCCAAAATGGCTGCCATCATTTTCCAAAATGGCCTCCTGGTTTCTTTTCGGGCACAATGGGCACACGTAGCTTTGTATTAGTTAGCCACCCTACTGCGTTACACTTTGATTTTAGAAAGCAGCATGCTTGAGCAGTGCTACATTATTAGAAGTAAGAGTAATATTTAATTAATTAATGAATGAAAATTACAATATTGATGATAAATAAGTGAACTGGTCAACCAGACTGTGAAAGATTTTTCAAAATGGCCGCCAGATTTTCATATTGGGCCGCTTAGGCACACATAGCTTTGCGTTATTCATCGACACCATTGCGTTGCACTGGATTTTTGAAAGCAGAATAGTGGTACCATGCCACAGTACAGTAATATTAAAGCGGGTGATTGGGTGGACATCGGTTCCTGTTGCTTCAATGCATTTTGCTGAGGAGCAACAGGAACTAGATAATGTGATGTCTAGCACTGTGATATCACGTGTCTTTACTGCACCGTGTAAACATAATGTGTTGGTGTGTTGTCCTCATTGTGTTATGTGGTGGATAGAGGGTGTCTGGTCCCATGCTGCTTCAAAGATTTCCTCTTTGAAGTAGCAGGAACGCAACTTGGCTGGGAGGTGCTTAGTTGGTTCCTCGCGATATGAATGAAACACTGTTGAAAGTGACGTTAAATCCTATTCACTCACTCACTCACTCACTCACTCAGTAATATTAGATTAATTAAGAAATGAAAATAATATTATGCAAAATAGACATAGTGAACCTGATATTGTGAATTTTTCAAAGAATTTTTACTTTTCTCATTTTGTACTGGTTAATATAAGCCGTAACAGCCATTTTTCAAGATGGCGTCCATGAGGAACGGCTGTTTATGAACGTTTCGTTATTTACCTCTGAATATTATCGCCACGTCTTGAACGAGAGAACTAAAGATTCCCACAGTTAGATAGTATGGGTTACCTCTCCCAGCAAATGCGAAAAGATTGATCTCGGTGGCTTAGCTGGCGTATAGTCTTGTCGGGATGTGCTACTCGGGCGATTTATTGTCCATTATTTTTTTATTTTTAGCCGTCGTGTAACGGCGTGCTATTGGGAGCGTCTTCAGACAAGTGTTCACTGGCCAATCAGGACAGCCCCTGCCGACACTGGCGCTTGATTACCCGGCCAAGGTGTCATTCCGACAAAATAGTTCTGTGTTGTTTTTGATAAAAATGGACTACTGCAGGCTTTCATTCTATCCTCTTCTGGCAGACAGGAATTACGGCCCTGGAGCATCGCTTAAGATTGTATCCTTCGAATGTTGTTTCTTTTGTCCGAAGAATACTTTGCAATCGTTGATACAAGTCAGGAAAAGAGAAAAATCTGGGAAATAGTTCCACAACACTTCGAATCGTGTTAAAACAAAAGACTCAAAATGTCAGACTGCGAGATTAGACTGAATCTGATTTCCATAGACATCATTTTCTTCCACAACAACAATTTCGGTCTCACGTTGTTTTGTTTTACCTTGATTTGCTGTAGTTATATTTTATGATATATGCCAGTGTCATAGTCGAAAGGCCACGATTCAATCGCTTGAACGTCAGGAATTTAGGCTCGACCGAAGTTACAATAATACGACAACGGTGGTTACGGATAACGGAGAACAACAACAGCAATCCCAACATTTGCATTCCACCTGACGTCGTTTTTCTGAATCATTACTTTTTTTAACTGGGAGACATCTTGGAGATTGAAATAAAATTGACTTGGTGCGACATCTTGGAGATTGAAACTGATTATATTTGGAATCTAGGAGATGATCATTGGGCATAGATTTGCTGACTTGAAAATATTTTTTCAATTGATGATACTGTGGCCCAATACTGTTCACTATAGTAGAGGGATTCTCATCACACATCGATTTGTTGATAGTCTAATTATCTTGATAAACACATATTTATCTTCCGTAAAAATACACCATAGTCTTCAGTTCAGATATTTTGCCAGTCAAAATTCAAAGATTCAAAGCTGCCAGAGACAAAATAAGTTTTTTGGATTGTCAAACATGGGCATTTCTTTTATGCAAAGTAGGATTATAATGGGGACTTTCGCTCCTGTAGTGAACCACATTCTGTTAAAGAAAGCAACTCACTATAAACAATTTTATATCAGAAAGCTGAAAATTAAAAATTTGAGGCATTTCACCTATTTCTTCACTTTGTGTTTGTGTATTTTCCTCCAGTCTGCAGATGTTTCCAGTGGTTACTGTGTTACGCGAACGACATTTGGATCAAGATACACTGGTGATATCAGTTGGCAATACAGAGACCTGTACACTATGTATATACTCGTTTAATTCTTTCCAATGATGTGGAAGTAAATCCTGGACCATACCATGGTCGCTCACCATCAGTCATAATTTCTGCAGACTATCATCAGGGAAGTGATTGCGTCTCGGCGGATTCCAGAGGACGTCAGTGTCATTGTAATTGTTTTGTTTTTCTGCCTGAGCGCATTCGTGCAATCCGAAACACATGGACGAAAGCTCACTTGAACACAATCTTGCACTGTGGTTATGAATTGTATAGGTTTGTTCTTTTCTCTGGTACAAGGTATTCGCCATACCTTCTTCCAAGTGATGCTCCTCAATATTTCAATATTAATTCCAGACATATGCTCGTACTAGATGGGACAGTTGTTCCTTCGGATACGTTGACCATCTGAATAGTGCCCCAAATCAAGTCGGGTACAGTCTTGAGTACTCTCTTAATTTGACGTTAGCTTCATCATTGCCACCATTGCCGTCTTTTGCTGTGCTTATGTTTAACACAAAATCAATTTCGTCAATTTCATGTTATAACTATTATCATAACGCAATTGAGCTAGAATTTGACATATTTTCTCTTGCCGCTAAATTAAAACAAAATTATTTGTAGGACATTTTACTCTTTCGATTTCTACTGCACCATGTGTAGGCCCATGTTCACAAGCCCAGGTAAATCCTAAATCCCCAAAGACATTTTTGGTGATTCGAATGAGTTCTTGAGTCGATGCCTCTATTATACAATCTCGTACATTTCATCCCCGCGCTTGTTTTGAATTGGCATGTCGGTATCTCAAGACTACGTGTTTTGCTTTGACTTTCGATGTCGATTTCAACTGGACATTTGGCCCTCCATGAATTTCAAACCTATCATATCTCATACCTCGCAGTGGATTGGCCTAATCAACAAGCTTATCCAGAACTCGTATGGATAACTAACCATGCCAGTGTATCGATTCTAGCAGATCGATTGATACACTGGCTAGCGAGGATGGTGTAGGCCATACTTTCGCCTTATTTTACCATGTCCTTTCAGAGTAATACGAAAGCCATTCAAGTTTATCGTGTCCCAACACATGTACAATTAGCACGGACGCTCACGAAGGATGGAACGAAACCCTTATATCATATACATGCAGACCTAGGGACAGTCCACAGAACAAAACCCATTTTAAAGTCTCCCGGCCGCATTGCGCCGGTGGGCAAAAAACAAACGCTACACGTACACTTTCATCAACATGGCCGCCACAGCAGCAGGTTTTGATCTCAGTTGTTTATTATAGTACTTGTCAGTAATTTACACCAAAACTTCCATTTCACGAAATGCGAAAGTCATCTTTTCAACTCTTGACTCGCTGTGTCTCAGTCTTCCACAGCTACCCAGTAGACAGACATGGTTATCTCCCCTTATGCCGATACAGAGCAGTTCAACCTGTAACCATCTGGGTCATCTATACGCGGTAAGACTGAACCTGGGATCGTATGTATCCATTTCAGACTACTTTCGGCAACTGCAAGAGGGAATTTCCAGAAATCAATACCACGTGACTTCGTCAGCCAATCAGCTAAAGTATACTGACGTAACCCCAACGTAACCCGCCATTTTCGAGTCATGTGATGATCTACTTGTTCAAAATTACAGATCTACCACACCTCTTGGATGATACGAAAGTTATTCATACCTCTATATTTTGTAAGCCCAGGCAATATGTTTCTGACGTATGTATGAAAACCTGAAATGTATCAGAGTTTTCGAGTCTGTTCTCCGCCGGATGAAGGCCGAACAGAATCCGGTAAAACACACGATTCGCAAGCCATCTTATGGATGGCGAAGTGTACGCAAATGAGAGCAGTTCGGATAATCACGCACTTTTAATCTCAGTCAAAGGTTACAGGGCTTAATTGGTGAAGACTCACTGTGCAGAGAATGCCAGGGTGTTGTTTTTTCGCCCTCGATAAGTGACAATTTTCATACAGAGCTACAACCCTATACTTATTATATTTATTATTTTGGGCACGGAAACATCTTTTGGCACTCTCCGCTTAGGTCTATTCTGAAAATGACTGCGGGGGGGGGGCTAAACTGACAAGAATTCCTGAAGTGTTTTGCTAATTATTCTTGGCGTAAACGAACCCATAATTTGTTATCGAAAAGTAGTCCGCCTTGTTAAATAGCAAACGCAATTTAATTTTTTGAAAGGTAAAAAAAATCTGAACATCTTGTACAATAGAAATCAAAACGTCATACACATCTATAGCAGGTTGGAACCAAATACCATTTTATCGAGTGTATTTGATAGTCAAATGACCGATTTGAATTGACCTGGTAAATGTACGTTTGTGTAATGTTCTGGTTGTTGGCTATATGAATAATTGACATCTAGCAGTGATAATAATAGAACAGACACATGGACAGATTAATCCTGCTTGGAGTTCGAGTAAGTGTCCGTCCGACAGAGCATAATGGGAGATAACCCTGTTTGAAGGTTGTCCATTAGACGAAAAAAGACGGTAATCAGGGCCCTTGGCCCTCTCGTTCTTTTCTTAGATTTGGCCTTAAGTAGGGTTCTGTATGATGGAGCCTTATTACATGAGGCCAATTAAATTAGTATAGTACGCTTCCATGTAAAGAAAATGTGAAGAAATAGTTTGAAAGAAATACATTATTGAACACGAAAACTTTTTTGGGATATGCACTCCCAAAATATTATTTAACATGAGATTGAGCTAAGTTTGCTTATAGCGTGCCTAAGTGGATTCACTTTGAATCTTCGCGGACATACTCAGCAAAGCGTTGTGGCAATACATGTACTTATTCGAGGAGGGGTAATCCAGAAAATATATTCTTCCTCCATTTATGCTGACTTCCACGGTCATTCCAACCTCATTAAACATATATTTGTGTGAGTCGTCATGGTTCTCAAAGTACCAGAGACGTTTTTAATCAAACAAACGAGCTGTATAACCCCAATAATGAAAAGCTAAGAAGACAATGTATATCCGCTCTTATCTTCCTGAAATTTCGCTGAATATCCGGAGATGGTGACGGATTGAATTGAAAAAAACTTGGATACGAAGAGAAGCACTACCTCAATAGCATTTCATTTGATATGAAGAAAGTATGGTTTGTTTCCAATGGCAAAATCGCATTCGTGGTACACTGGATCGGTTGGTACTCATGTCGATTTGAATACTGCATGCTCCATCTAAGTCCTATTTCTAATTATATGCAAATATGGGAATATCGTTATAGAGATGTCCCACAAGTGGGTTCAACTTAGTGGTTTCAGTTTTGGGAAAAGGTAACGGTAAATAGGGTCACAAAATCAATCCAGCTATCCGCGGGTTGATATTTTGACTTCCAAGATTTGTCAACTACGAACACCACATAAAAACATATGCGCTTCACCTTGAAAATTTCTCTCGGGAGACCACTGCTAAAAAAACTTAATATGTTTCGGATATTCTGGGTTATGGCCATGCAATATCTTATCAGCGACGACGTATATGTTTCAAGCGAAATATGTCTAAAGCATATGACGTATACGTTATTCCCTGTATGAACGTATTAATTGATATCTATGAGTAGTATATAACAGGCAAATTCCCTCTTTTTTATGCAAATTTGTGGGGCAAGTGTGGGCGGACCAATCAGAAGCGAGTATTTCAAATCTGTCACAGAGCTCTCGTCCAATCAGAAGCGAGTATTTCAAATTGACCAAAAGGCTACCTCCAGCACAGGAGAGTTCCAATTTTTCCAGGTCAAAAATAGTTCCATGTATTCCTCCGCGGTGATGCGGTCATGTCTGGCGGTGATTCGGTCTCGGGGAAAAAGCTTCCGCGGAGAAAAAGTAGTCCCTAGATAAAATGGTCCGATGGAGTCGAGTGAGGTATCAAAGTGAAGCTTATGTGAAGGGGCATCTAATGGGTTGGGTGTGGGGTTGACATATCGGCCTTCTGCGCATGCGCGGTGACCGAAGGGTATGAAAATAGCCTTTTTGGAGCTAGGGGAGCCCCTAGTGCACCGATGGGGTCGAGTGAGGTATCAATGTAAAGCATTCGTGAAGGGGCATCTAATGGGCTGGGTGTGGGATTGAACTATCGGCATTCTGCGCATGCGCGGTGGCCGAAGGGTATGAAAATAGCCTTTTTGGAGCTAGGGGAGCCCCTAGTGGACCGATGGGGTCGAGTGAGGTATCAATGTGAAGCATTCATGAAGGGGCATCTAATGGACTGGATGTGGGCTTGACATATCGGCCTTCTGCGCATGCGCGGTGGCCGAAGGGTATGAAAATAGCCTTTTTGGAGCTAGGGGAGCCCCTAGTGGACCGATGGAGTCGAGTGAGGTATCAATGTGAAGCATTCATCAAGGGGCATCTAATGGACTGGGTGTGGGGTTGACATATCGGCCTTCTGCGCATGCGCGGTGGCCAAAGGGTATGAAAATAGCCTTTTTGGAGCTAGGGGAGCCCCTAATGGTCCAATGGGGTCGAGTGAGGTATCAATGTGAAGCATTCATGAAGAGGCATCTAATGGACTGGGTGTGGGGTTGACATATCGGCCTTCTGCGCATGCGCGGTGGCCGAAGGGTATGAAAATAGCCTTTTTGGAGCTAGGGGAGCCCCTAGTGGACCGATGGGGTCGAGTGAGGTATCAATGTGAAGCATTCATGAAGCGACATCTAATGGACTGGGTGTGAGGTTGACATATCGGCCTTCTGCGCATGCGCGGTGGCCGAAGGGTATGAAAATAGCCTTTTTGGAGCTAGGGGAGCCCCTAATGGTCCAATGGGGTCGAGTGAGGTATCAATGTGAAGCATTCATGAAGAGGCATCTAATGGACTGGGTGTGGGGTTGACATATCTGCCTTCTGCGCATGCGCGGTGGCCCAAGGGTGTGGAAATAGACGTTTGGGATCTAGGGGAGTCCCTAATGATCCTATGGTGTCGTATGAGGTATCAGTGTGAAGCTGTCGTGAGGGAGTATCCAGTCATGGGTGGGTGCATGTAAAAATTTTTCCTGAAAAAAAGCGGAATACGGACTTTACTTTATCGAAAAACCTGGGAAAATGCCTATATGGGGTATGAGGGGTATATAGGTCGCCGGGCTTAACAGGGCTTGTCTATCAACAGAGTTATCTTCCCCTAGTTCCAGGGTGGGTGTATGTAAAAATTTTCCTGAAAAAATACGGAATACGGACTTTATCCTAAATTACGGGAAAATGCCTATATGGGGTATGGGGGGTATAGGACCATCCTGGGAAACCTACTTCTATACATTTGCGTAGGGTTGTGGGGTCTCGTTTTACTCGTCTCGTCATGTAGAACATGATAAGAAGTGTCCCCGTGCGAATCGGTGAAATTTTTGAAAAAAGTCACCGAACCTCATATAGTCCCATACTGGGGTATAGGATCAATGTTTGTCCCCCTGGGAAACGTACTTCTATACATTTACGGTAGGGTTGTGGGGTCTCGTTTTACTCGTCTCGTCATTTAGAACATGATAGGAAGTGTCCCCGTGCGAATCGGTGAAATTTTTGAAAAAAGTCACCGAGCCCCATATAGTCCCATACTGGGTATAGGTTCAATGTTTATCCCCCTGGGAAACGTACTTCTATACATTTGCGGTAGGGTTGTGGGGTCTCGTTTTACTCGTCTCGTCATTTAGAACACGATAGGAAGTGTTGCGGAGCCAATCGGTGAAATTTTTGAAAAAGTCACCGAGGCCTGGGTAGGCCCATAGGCCTATACTGCATGGCTATGGGTGTATAGGGCCATACGGGGTGGACATGTTGGAGTCTAGGTCCCTAATGGTCCAATTGGGTCGAGTGAGGTCTTATTTTGAAGCTCTCGTGGAGGAGCACTTGACTACACTAATGGTTCGTCCGTGTTCAATAGTCTGCGCATGCGCAGTCTGGCCGTAGTATAGAAAACAGGCATTTTGGGTGCTATGTAGGGGTGTGTTTAGGTTAGAGATGAGCTAATCACGGTTCGAATGGGTCGTGTGAGGTGTCAAAGTGAAGCTTGTGTGGGTAGAGTCAGAATGGTGTGTTTTTGAATGCATGTCGCGTTAATCTGCGCATGCGCAGTTGGTTGTAGTAAGTAAAGTGGCCATTTTGGGGCAGCGAAGGAAGTTATTTGGGTCGAGATGGGCTAATCACGGTTCGAATGCGTCCTGAAAGGTGTCATCTTGTAGTTCTCGGGGTGTACATTCCGATTTGAGGGATGTTCGCGTCATCTGTGACGTCATCGGTGACGTCATCGGTACGAGTAGTAGCGAAAGTGGCCATTTTCGGGCAGTACATGAAGGTATTTGGGGTCGAGATGGGCTATTCACGGTTCGAATGCGTCCTGGAAGGTGTCATCTTGTAGTTCTCGGGGTGTACATTCCGATTTGAGCGATGTCCGCGTCATCTGTGACGTCATCGGTGACGTCATCGGTACGAGTAGTAGCGAAAGTGGACATTTTCGGGCAGCACATGAAGGTATTTGGGATCGAGATGGGCTATTCACGGTTCGAATGCGTCTTCGAAGGTGTCATCTTGTGGTTCTCGGGATGTACATTCCGATTTAAGGGATGTTCGCGTCATCTGTGACGTCATCGGTGACGTCATCGGTACGAGTAGTAGCGAAAGTGGCCATTTTCGGGCAGTACATGAAGGTATTTGGGGTCGAGATGGGCTATTCACGGTTCGAATGCGTCCTGGAAGGTGTCATCTTGTAGTTCTCGGGTGTACATTCCGATTTGAGGGATGTCCGCGTCATCTGTGACGTCATTGATGACGTCATCGGTACGAGTAGTAGCGAAAGTGGACATTTTGTGGGTGCGTGAGGGTGAGTTTGGTGTAGAGATGCACCATCCTTAGTCCGAATGCGTCGTGTGAGGTGTCATTTTGTAGCTCTCGGGGTGTACATTCCGAATTGAGGCATGTCCGAAGCATCTGTGACGTCATCAGTAGGAGTATTAGCGAAAGTGAGCCTTTTGGGGCAGTGCAGGAAGGTATTTGGTGTAGAGATGGACCATCCGCGTTGCGAATGCGTCGTGTGGGGTGTCATGTTGTAGCTCTCGGAGTATAGACCCCGATTTCAGGGATATTTACAGCATCTGTGACGTCATTGGTGACGTCATTAGTACAAGTTGTAGCGAAAGTGGGCCTTTTTTAGCAGTGAAGGATGTTATTTGGTGTAGAGATGGACCATCCGCGGTCCAAATGGACCGTGTGAGGTGTCATCTTGCAGCAACGCCCACCAACACCATTCTTAATGCTTCAACGCCCTGGTGAAATAGCTCAGAAGCTCTGATATTCCATGGAATTGTCACTAATTCTTCGAAATGCTGTGATGCCCGTCAACGCCCGTCGTTACACTTTAACACTCTAACATAACGCCATGATATAGACCAGAGAGAGAACAACAACAGCAACAACAACAAGGATGACACATGAGAGAACAACAACAACAAGAAGTTTTTTTCATATAGTTTATTTTCCCCACTGTTACATCATACCCACGCTGGGGGAGCCGCGTTGGGTATATTTACAATTCAAGAAGATTCTTATCCAATCAGAGGCCAACATTTGCATGTTTCATATTCGTTCCTGTCCGTTAGATGTATTCTTGTCCAATCAGAAGTCTCCATTTCAGAAAGTGCCATCTGAACCGTTTATTCTAATCATCGTCGGGCAGGCCAGGATACCGTTGAGGCAACATATCCTCAGATAGTTGTTTGCGCATTCTGAGTATCTATCAGCGCGTGGGTGAATACTTTCATCCGATGGAGGTGGTGGTCAGTTTAACCACGAAGAACGCAACATTGGTCATTATCTCCACTATCCACTTGGTGTTACAATTCAGGAAGACTTGTCCAATCAGAGGCCACCATGTCCAATCAGAAGTCTTCATTTCAGAAAGTTCCATCTTCGGCCATGTTCGCTTTGAACCGTTTATTCTAATCATCATCGGGCAGCCCAGGATACCGTTGAGGCAACATATCCTCAGATAGCTGCTTGTGCATTCTGAGTATCTATCAGTGCCTGGGTGAATACATTCACCCGATGGGTTGGTCGGTCAGCTTGGTCACGAAGAACGTAACATTGGTGACCCTCTCCACTGTCCACTTGGTGTTGGGGCGTTGTTGTTGGGCTCATTTCAAGGGATCCACGGTGTCCAGTTTCTCCAGCATCGTCTGTAGCGACACTCGGTTAATGATGGTAAACGGTTGGTCAAATACCCAGATGTTACTGCTCAGGTAAAAGTATCGGACTTGGTCTGTCTCCTTATGCCGCAGCACATAACCAAACGCCAGATTTAATTTGAAGGACGTAGCTTGGTCATTGAAAATGGCTTCCATGTAGCTGCGTAGACGGGCGAGGTCGGTCAGTCGAAAATTGTACATATCTTGAATAGGGCGATGACGGTAGAAACAGTGCCGTATCATGGACCAGTGGCGCCGATAAATGTCACTCACTGGCTGGGCGTCCTGTAAGAGATCGCTAGGAACATTTATGGGCTCGTCCAGAAAATGTTCGATGTTGTCAGGCGTATGACTCGAAACCGTAACGGAGGGGTCCGCTGGATATCCAGGCCCTCCTGGACCGTGGGTATAGGCAGGCTCTTCGTCATCGCATCACCAGTGGCGTTCGTCTCTCCGGGTTCATCTTCACTGGGTCTGACCTTCCGCGGCTCCTCTTTAGTGGAAAGTTGTCGCCCAAACCGTAGAGACGGGGCATGAATCAAACGTTGGTGCTGTCTTAACTGACTGGGTCGTTTGAAGAGTTGACCACAATCCTTACAGTGTTCCGTCGCGCCCTCGTGGAATGAGCGTTCGTGGCGCAGTAAATGATCCTTCCGATTAAATGCCCGTGCGCAGGTTATACAAGTATACCGTGCATCGTTGTGGGTGGAGGCCTTGTGGCGGTGCAAGTCGTGCAGACGAGTAAACTGCTTCTGGCAAGTTGTGCAAGTCAACATCTTGGTGGTTGACAGAGTGTCTGATGAAACGGCCAGACCGCTTCCCTTTTATAGCACGCTAGCTGGTGATCTATTTTTAGCACACTCAGTTCAACTATCCCCAAGTCGAGGGCCGAGCCGTGACATCTTCGGTAACATCCGTGTCTCTTCGGTCACCTCCGTACCGTCAACGATCAACATGTAGACACATAGAGTATGTACGGCATGTTATGGTATTCATCAGTGCATGAGTGACGCATTCAGGCGATGGAGTGGTCGGTCAGCTTGGTAACGAAAAACGTAACATTGGTCACACTCTCCACTGTCCACTTGGTGTTGGGGCGTTGTTGTTGGGCCCATTCCAAGGGATCCACGGTGTCCAGTTTCTCCAGCATCGTCTCTAGCGACACTCGGTTAATGATGGTAAACGGTTGGTCAAAAACCCGGATGTTACTGCTCGGGTAAAAATATCGGACTTGGACTGTCTCTTTATGCTGCAGCACATAACCAAACGCCAGATTCAATTTGAAGGCCGTAGTTTGATCTTTGAAGATGGCTTTTACGTAGCTACGTAGACGGGCGAGGTCGGTCAGTCGGAAATTGTAGATATCTTGAATAGGGCGATGACGGTAGAAACAGTGCCGGATCATGGGCCAATGGCGCCGATAAATGTCACCCACTGGATGGTCTTCGTGTAACAGATCGCTGGGAACATTTATGGCTTCGTCCACGAAGTGTACTTTGCCCTCCACGTCGTACAAAATCTGGCCCAAGGTCTTGCCGTCGGAATTTGACTGTTGAATTAGGGCGACATCATCATCGGCCCTCGTGCGATGGGTGGGAGTTCCCCCCTGTTTCGATATTGATGCCTACGGGCTCTTCTATCTGCAAACGTGGCTGCGGAACAGGGTGTCGTGTGCGTTGGTGTCGCAGCAACTGACTGGTCAGTTTGAAAAGCCGGCCACATTCTTCGCATGGACGCTTGGGTACTTCATGGCGTGCACGTGTGTGGCGCTGTAAATGATCCGGGCGCTGAAACGACAGTGTACATATCGTACAGTTATACCGGGCGGTTCCTTCGTGCTTGGTAGCCTCATGGCGGCGCAAGTCGTGCAGACGAGTGAATGATTTCGAGCACGTAGTACAAGTGAACATCTTGGTGGTTGACAGAGTGTCTGATGAAACGGCCAGACCGCTTCCCTTTTATAGCACGCTAGCTGATATCATGTTCGGGCACTTCCGTGTCTCTTCGGATGTAAAAGTCCCCGGATGTAAAAGTGCCCGAATGTTTACGAATGTTCCACCATTCCGGACTTCTATCAGGTCCATGTCCAGAAGCTCTCATACGCCGCCATTTTGGAGCCACCATGTTGGATCCGCCATTTTGGAACCGCCATCTTGGATATGTCCCATAATGCACCGGGTCAAAATACTCGCTTCTGATTGGACGAGAGCTCTGTGACGGATTTTAAATACTCGCTTCTGTTTGGTGTACGTCGCTAAAGGTGACCGGAACTGACCTTTGACCCCGGCGCGCAAAGGTTTCATGACGGATTTTAAATACTCGCTTCTGTTTGGTGTACGTCGCTAAAGGTGACCGGAACTGACCTTTGACCCCGGCGCGCGCAATGTAAAGGTTTCCACCGCGGTGCGGTGGAAACCTTTGCGCGCCAAGCTGACCGACCACTCCCATCGGCTGAATGCGTCACTCATGCACTGATGAATACCATAACATGCCGTACATACTCTATATGTCTACATGTTGATCGTTGACGGTACGGAGGTGACCGAAGAGGCACGGATGTTACCGAAGATGTCACGGCTCGGCCCTCGACTTGGGGATAGTTGAACTGAGTGTGCTAAAAATAGATCACCAGCTAGCGTGCTATAAAAGGGAAGCGGCAGCCTGGCCGTTTCATCAGACAATCTGTCAACCACCAAGATGTTCACTTGCACAACTTGCCAGAAGATGTTTACTCGTCTAGATAAGTTACGACGCCACGAGGCCTCCATCCACAACGATGCCCGGTATACTTGTATAATCTGCGCACGGTCATTCAATCGGAAGGATCATTTACTGCGTCATGAGAGGGTACTCCACGCGGGTGCGACGGTACTATGTAATGATTGTGGTCGACTCTTCAAACGACCCAGTCGGTTTAGACAGCACCAACGTTTGATGCATGCCCCGTCTCTACGGTTTGGGCGACAACTTTCCACTAAAGAGGGGCCGCGGAAGGTCAGACCCAGTGAAGATGAACCCGGAGAGACGAACGCCACTGGTGATGCGATGACGAAGAGCCTGCCTATACCCACGGTCCAGGAGGCCCTGGATATCCAGCCGGACCCCTCCGTTACGGTTTCGAGTCATACGCCTGACAACATCGAACATTTTCTGGACGAGCCCATAAATGTTCCTAGCGATCTCTTACAGGACGCCCAGCCAGTGAGTGACATTTATCGGCGCCACTGGTCCATGATACGGCACTGTTTCCACCGTCATCGCCTTATTCAAGATATCTACAATTTCCGACTGACCGACCTCGCCCGTCTACGCAGCTACATGGAAGCCATTTTCAATGACCAAGCTACGTCCTTCAAATTAAATCTGGCGTTTGGTTATGTGCTGCGGCATAAGGAGACAGACCAAGTCCGATACTTTTACCCGAGCAGTAACATCTGGGTATTTGACCAACCGTTTACCATCATTAACCGAGTGTCGCTACAGACGATGCTGGAGAAACTGGACACCGTGGATCCCTTGAAATGGGCCCAACAACAACGCCCCAACACCAAGTGGACAGTGGAGAGGGTCACCAATGTTACGTTCTTCGTGACCAAGCTGACCGACCAACCCATCGGATGAATGTATTCACCCAGGCACTGATAGATACTCAGAATGCACAAGCAACTATCTGAGGATATGTTGCCTCAACGGTATCCTGGGCTGCCCGATGATGATTAGAATAAACGGTTCAAAGCGAACATGGCCGAAGATGGAACTTTCTGAAATGAAGACTTCTGATTGGACAAGAATACATCTAACGGACAGGAACGAATATGACAGATGCAAATGGTGGCCTCTGATTGGACAAGTCTTCTTGAATTGTAACACCAAGTGGATAGTGGAGATAATGACCAATGTTGCGTTCTTCGTGGTTAAACTGACCACCACCTCCATCGGATGAAAGTATTCACCCATGCACTGATAGATACTCAGAATGCGCAAACAACTATCTGAGGATATGTTGCCTCAACGGTATCCTGGCCTGCCCGACGAGGATTAGAATAAACGGTTCAGATGGCACTTTCTGAAATGGAGACTTCTGATTGGACAAGAATACATCTAACGGACAGGAACGAATATGAAACATGCAAATGGTGGCCTCTGATTGAATAAGAAACTTCTTGAATTGTAAATATACCCAACGCGGCTCCCCCAGCGTGGGTATGATGTAACATTGGGGAAAATAAACTATATGAAAAAAACTTCTTGTTGTTGTTGTTCTCTCATGTGTCCTCCTTGTTGTTGTTGCTGTTGTTGTTCTCTCTCTGGTCTATATCATGGCGTTATGTTAGAGTGTTAAAGTGTAACGACGGGCGTTGACGGGCATCACAGCATTTCGAAGAATTAGTGACAATTCCATGGAATATCAGAGCTTCTGAGCTATTTCACCAGGCGTTGAAGCATTAAGAATGGTGTTGGTGGGCGTTGCTACAAGATGACACCTCACACGGTCCATTTGGACCGCGGATGGTCCATCTCTACACCAAATAACATCCTTCACTGCTAAAAAAGGCCCACTTTCGCTACAACTTGTACTAATGACGTCACCAATGACGTCACAGATGCTATAAATATCCCTGAAATCAGGGTCTATACTCCGAGAGCTACAACATGATACCCCACACGACGCATTCGCAACGCGGATGGTCCATCTATACACCAAATACCTTCCTGCACTGCCCCCAAAGGCTCACTTTCGCTAATACTCATACTGATGACGTCATCGATGACGTCACAGATGCTACGGACATGCCTCAATTCGGAATGTACACCCCGAGAGCTACAAAATGACACCTCACACGACGCATTCGGACTAAGGATGGTGCATCTCTACCCCAAACTCACCCTCACGCACCCACAAAATGTCCACTTTCGCTACTACTCGTACCGATGACGTCATCAATGACGTCACAGATGACGCGGACACCCCTCAAATCGGGAATGTACACCCCGAGAACTACAAGATGACACCTTCCAGGACGCATTCGAACCGTGAATAGCCCATCTCGACCCCAAATACCTTCATGTACTGCCCGAAAATGGCCACTTTCGCTACTACTCGCACCGATGACGTCACCGATGACGTCACAGATGACGCGAACATCCTGCAGCCTGAACACAACATCCTCTTGTATAAACTACAAGATGAGCACCTTCTGCACTGACAGCCCGAACCGTGAATAGCCCATCTCGATCCCAAATACCTTCATGTACTGCCCGAAAATGTCCACTTTCGCTACTACTCGTACCGATGACGTCACCGATGACGCCACAGATGACGCGAACATCCCTCAAATCGGAATGTACACCCCGAGAACTACAAGATGACACCTTCCAGGACGCATTCGAACCGTGAAGAGCCCATCTCGACCCCAAATACCTTCATGTACTGCCCGAAAATGTCCACTTTCGCTACTACTCGTACCGATGACGCCACCGATGACGTCACAGATGACGCGAACATCCCTCAAATCGGAATGTACACCCCGAGAACTACAAGATGACACCTTCGAGGACGCATTCGAACCGTGAATAGCCCATCTCGATCCCAAATACCTTCATGTACTGCCCGAAAAATGTCCACTTTCGCTACTACTCGTACCGATGACGTCACCGATGACGTCACAGATGACGCGGACATCCCTCAAATCGGAATGTACACCCCGAGAACTACAAGATGACACCTTCCAGGACGCATTCGAACCGTGAATAGCCCATCTCGATCCCAAATACCTTCATGTACTGCCCGAAAATGCCCACTTTCGCTATTACTCGTACCGATGACGTCACAGATGACGCGAACATCCCCCAAATCGGAATGTACACCCCGAGAACTACAAGATGACACCTTCCAGGACGCATTCGAACCGTGATTAGCCCATCTCCACCCCAAATAACTTCCTTCACTGCCCCAAAATGGCCACTTTACTTACTACAACCAACTGCGCATGCGCAGATTAACGCGACTTGCATTCAAAAACACACCATTCTGACTCTACCCCACACAAGCTTCACTTTGACACTTCACACGACCCATTCGAACCGTGAATAGCCCATCTCTATCCCAAACACACCCCTACATAGCACCCAAAATGCCTGTTTTCTATACTACGCCCAGACTGCGCATGCGCAGACTATTGAACACAGACGAACCATTAGTGTAGTCAAGTGCTCCTCCACGAGAGCTTCAAAATAAGACCTCAACTGACCCCATTGGACCATTAGGGACTCACCTAGACTCCAACATGTCCACCCCGTATGGGCCTATACACCCATAGCCATGCAGTATAGGCCTATGGGCCTACCCAGGCCTCGGTGACTTTTTCAAAAATTTCACCGATTCGCTCCGCAACACTTCCTA